>JALLOS010000066.1:0-10073 GCA_036939435.1 Stephanodiscus minutulus
CGCGTTGTGAGAAGAGATACTTTGTGTCTGAGACGGTATGACTACCTATGATATTATATTATTGATCCTTTGTGCTATGTGTTTCTGTTTCACGCCCGTTTTCCACTAACAAGTTACTACCAAAAATCAGCTTTTTTGTAACCCAAAAGGGACCCCGTACTCACATCATTGTTTATTCAAACTTCGTAAAAGAGCAGATTGACAGCAAGAAAGCTGGAGAGCTCAGAGCTCAGCTAGAATTCTAGCTATCGAACGCTAAAAACGGACAAGAATTGGCAGAGAAACTACGTTTTCACGTAGCTCAATTTTTAGTGGACGCACATATGCAACCATAGCCGTTAAGCTGTTTAACAGCTTTACCCCTATGGTCGCAGATATGCAACCACCTTCAATAATAGCTTCGTGATCGCTTAATAAATTACCAATTGTTGTCCTCTCACAACGTTTGATAGCTAGAAATGTTTGCGAGCTCTTCGGCTCCAATCGTGGCGTTTCATTTTTAAACGAAGCTTGTCGCATCGATGAGCTGAGTAGAGGGTCTGATTTGGGGTAAAAAATTCTCACGACTTTTGGCTTCGGTCTACCGTAGGTTAGCTAGCTAAAAATAGTCTTTTGTTAGTGTTTTGTGTTTTCAACCAAAATCGTCGACCATGACGGCCGCTGCGACAATGTGATGTCCAGCGGCGTCTATTGAAGCCCGGGATGTGCTCCATCGGGCAATGCACCGTGCATAGCACCGCCACATCCCCATGGCAATTGAAATCACCAGTGTTTGACGTGTATTTTGTTGTTGTCATCGATATCGTTGTCGCCCACAAGCATGCATAGGTAAAGACCGTGTTTTGGTCCATATAATATAAAACCGAGTTATATTATTGTTTATTTATTAGTAAATCTTAAGCCTATTCGTATGTTCTGGGTGCCCCCCGTCGATGATGGATGCCGTTTGGGCAGCCATTTGCGATGGCGGGCGAGCGATCGCCCGAAGACACGAGTAGCTGCAGCATTAAATTAATTACGCTGTTATTTTATCGAATAATATAAAACCCTGCGACAGATCCCTCAGCCAGCCCCTTTGGATGGCCGCCCATGCGACAAAGCAGGGAAATCCATCGAATTTACACCGTAGGTGGGGCAAACGGCACACCATGGTGATGATGTTTGTGGGGGGAGTTGGATTAGCTGTTCAGTAATTCCCGTAGTACAAAACCCAAGGTGTGGGAGTTTTTCATTTCCACCCGAATCCAAATAGGGGTATTCTTGTTAAAATTTGGGGGTGCGAATAAATAGTATAAGTATCGTACAATACACTTGCGTAGTCATGCATGACAAAAGTGTGTTCCCTCAATGCCTGGGAGAGAATGTTATTCGAATCAACAAAAGATGCGCCAGCCGGGAATCGAACCCGGGGCCAAACAATGGGAATGTTCGATTTTACCACTAAACCACTGGCGCTTGTTGTAGATGTCTAATTATCCTTTATAAAACTGAATATTAATCGAACCAATGTCCGCACACACACAATCAGTCAAGATGAACCGCAAGCAGTGTTACCACCACCCTACTAGATTGTCGTTGATTTTAATGTTGATCCATGCATCGGCTCATCTTTATTTATCGACATCAGCATTATCGCTCAGATTGACCCGGGGGCGTAATAGGAGACCATGGGATCTACGTCCATTGTCGCTTGTTAGGGCGTCGGAGCATCACAGCACCGAACTAACAGATGGCTTTCATATTGATAGATTACTCCTTCGGTGCAATGTTTTGGCGTTGGTTGCTTCCTCAATACTATTCCCACCCCCTACGATCGCCTCCGGTTTCTCTTCGACAGACTCTATTCAGCAGACCAATTCTATATCTTACTATGCTGGCAGTTGGTCCAGCTCTAATGTCATAACTGCAGCGGATTTGTCCGCATTATCCCCAAGCTCTATCACGGAGCTTGGATTGAAGCCAGCTACAGAGGATAAGCCGCAAATAATGCTCAATGGTGGATCCATAAATGCCCATACTTCAAAGCAAACAACGTCCACAAAAATTAAAGCTAGGGAGCCAATTTTACAAGGATTGGTCTATTTTCCTGAACGGGCACCCACAGATTCCACCGCCGAAATTCTAGCTGCTCAACAGGAAAGTAAAGAGCTAGATTATTACAGTGACGTGCTTGTCCTGACTGCCGTTTCGGCATCGGACCCAGATGGACCTGTGCTTGCTGGGGCAAAGTTCCCAGTATCATCGGTACGATTTCCGTTTTCATTTCAGATGTACGATGAAAATTTATTGATGAGTCGACCAGGTGTTCGAGATGCTTGGGAGAATGTAGTTAACACAGGAGATATTGTTCTAAGAGCCAATATCTGCCCCAGCGATTGTTCTGCATTCCCATGCCAGGACAACGAACGAAAGAAATATGCTCAAGGTGTAGCCAAGCTAGTAAACAATTTGCCTGGTCTAAGGGATGGCGAACATATTCGAGCGCCTGCTTCATTGGCTTTGCAATGAGACTCAAATGATACTTTCTTTTACTGATTAAGCTTAGCGTTCTTTCTGTCACCAGAATATCTTCATACGTGCTTCCCAACAATAATGTAATTCTATACTCAAACACACCGTGAAGAGAAATAATATTTGTATGCATCCCATCAGATTTCACCTAGAACACTGACTCAGATGCCCTACTACAAGTTTTGCGAGAGGTGAACGTGTGATCCCATAAGTTCTACCACACAGGCACAGTCAATAATTGGTTTACACCGGAAGCCCTCCACGTCGTGGTCCAAGGACGTTTTCGGCATCTTTGGCCACTCCAAGGCCAAGGATATTCACGCACTTGAGATCAGCGAAGCATTGATCTAGGCGTTTCACTGTGTTCACTTCAGCAGCGCGCAATGCTTCCCGTGGCTGCAGTGGGAATGAATAACATATTGTTAGCGAAGGAAAGCACACACGATGACATGAGAACATTTCGGTTTGAACTTACATCGTAGTATTTCTTGTTCGGCTTGTCAGGACCTTCGGGGTTACCGATTTGGCCTTGCAAATAGTCGTGCCATTTGTCTTCAAATTTCTTGATACCTTCCCAGTAGCTCCATTGGGTATCAGTGTCAATGTTCATCTTGATAACACCGTAGCCAATTGCCTCTTGGATGTCCGTTACGTCTGATCCACTGCCACCATGGAAGACAAATTTGACAGGTTTCTTGTCACCAGGTGCCTTGTCACCAAGCTTTTCAGATATGTAGGCTTGCGCCCTGGTCAAAATTTTGGGCTCGAGTTTGACATTACCTGGGCTGTAGACTCCGTGCACATTCCCAAACGCAGCAGCAACGGTAAACATGTCAGAAATCGGAGTGAGTTCCTCGTACACCTGGAAAATTTCTTCCGGCTTTGAGTAGAGATCTTCAGTGGCTACATCTTCGTTGTTAACTCCATCCTCCTCGCCACCTGTGATGCCAAGCTCCATCTCCAGGAGCATGCCAATCTTAGCGAAGCGTCTAAGGTAACCCTTACAAATCTCGATGTTCTCCTCAATGGGCTCTTCAGACAAATCAATCATGTGCGAAGAAAAGAGAGGCTCCCCATGCTTTTCATAGTAGCGCTCGGATGCGGCAAGTAAACCATCCACCCATGGTAGGAGTTTCTTCGCGCAGTGATCAGTGTGAAGGATTACTGGAACTCCGTACTGCTCGGCCATCGTGCGGACGTGGAAAGCCCCCGACACGGCGCCGGCGATGGCGGCAGCATAGTTTTTGTTATCGAGAGCTTTTCCACCGTAGAACTTCAAAAGAGAAATGGGATTGTTAGGACAACTTTCAGGACAGAGTGGTATGAAAAGATGACCTCAAACAACTCACTTGAGATCCACCAGATGAAAACTGAATGATGATAGGGGCATCGTTTTTGCGGGCAGCCTCAAGGCATGCATTAATTCCCGATGACGACACACAGTTTACTGCGGGGATAGCATATCCTGCGCACACGCAACATGATCAAGAAAAAAATGGACCATTAATGACATCCGAAGAGGAGAAGAAAGTGTGGTGCGAGTCATTGACACAACTTTACCTCAAACCTGGGGTAGATAACTCACCACGCGTTTTTGCATCTTCAAGCAAATCAACCAAAGCCTGACCCGTCACAACCCCGGGATGCACGCTGGGAGGCATATTGGGGTAGCTCTCGAGGGCACATTCCTCTTCGCAAGGGATGTCGAGCTCCCCGGCAATTTTATCATTGACAGAAACACTTGCTACTCGGGCAGACCTTCTAACGCCGGTAGTGAAGGCATCAGCCCCACTGCCCATGACGATGGTCGCAAGCACGGCGATAACAAACTTCATCTTGTTATTATCCTTCCTCCGAAGCGAGAGGAGTGGCGCACTGAGTGATTTACGTCACCGGGTGAAGTGAAACACACATTGAGCCAGAAGATACCTAAACCTACGTCAGGGGACGGCTGGCGGACAGGCAGGCCATTGTTGGGGGGGGAGTATCTAAAAAAAGGAAAATCTCTTGTAGAATCAATCAATAATAATAGCATGTCACACAACATGTTGTGTGTTTTTCCACCACGGATTCTTTTATCTGGACAAGCTTGAGAGTCCCCATCACACCATCATGCCATTGATGCAACAACAAGTGCAAGCGAGAGACTGTGATGGACCACAATCGTTGGATGAGAATGCCGTAACTATGATGGCAAAATCTTCCAGAGGATTTTTCATTGATCTAATGGCTTTGAATAAAGCCCATGATGTGCATCAGTGGTTAATGTAAGCTGTATCACACCCATAATTGTCATGGTGATCAAAAATGCCAGCAATTTCCCTGCCCTGCATTGTAATTGTATGGGCGAGAACATCAAACAAAATAAACTTATTTTGCTGCTCTTTAGTCTGTTTATGTTTATGGAACAGTGGCTGCATCCGCAGAGCATGCGTTTACAAGAAGGGCGCAGATGACAGAATCATTCACACATTTCTGCCATGAATAAAACTGTAACGTGCCAATTGCAATTGCCGGAGTGACTCAAACAAGGAGGAAAAAGGCGGTGGAATGTGGTGATGCATTTGTTCCTTATCGGCCTTCAGCTTCAGGTTCAGTATGTCCATGATGGCAACAGGGAGTTTGGTCCTGCCAGAATACTTGACAGCCACACCATTGCTGGATATAAAAGTGCTTCTGTGCGAGAGGTTCTTGCCAACATGACAAAGTCAGATGAAGGAATAGACTTCACGTCAAAGGCAGATGCTTGATATATCTGGTACTCCACTTTGGGTGTCATTTCTCTCCCGCAACAGACCATTGGGCACACCCCATTCAAACATTTCATTTTATTTGCAAAGCAAGAAGGAACCATTACTTACCCAATAAACTCAGTAAACAGTTAATTTCTTTAATTCTGTAAGTTTATTTGTGAAAATTATTTCTTTTCACTTTTCCTGTCCTTGTCAAGAGGCAACCCACGGCAAAAAAATATCTATTCAGAGTCGAGAACAGAATTTCAATATGTGCAGTTTACAGCCCTAGAATCAAAATAGTTGCAAGCATTTCAGCTTACAAACTCTTGGCTCCAGAACTGTTGAATGGCCTGGTTCCAGAATAGGTTTCAACTCATTAAGTAAATGGCATTTTTTCTTTTGAATACAAATATGATGGAATTACTGATTCTCTGTGGACTTGATACATGCAGTAAAGTAAACTCAATAATTTATTTTTGCAAATACAAGCCCATTGGAGTTATCCTGTGTGGATAGACAACCATCATTTCTACCTTCTATTAGCTGGACAAGATGTCTGCAATTTCATTTGGCTGGATTACCTCCTCTGCAGGATAAGTTAGTATCATGTTGATGGTTTGCCCAACTTGGCTCCTAGGTGCTCTTCTAGCATACTCCTATGATGGGCTGCAGCTAATATCACCAAGTACTCCCTTATTTGTCCACAATAATTAAAGTCATAGGACATAAGAGCTGTGCAGCTCAAAGGGAAGGAGTCTCGATACCAGCCTTCTTGTAGCAATCGTAGATTACGCCAACATCCCTGGGTCCTCCCATGATAATTGGACACTTGCAGTGAATGGCATCGGGAACGAGCTCAACTACACGGCCAATCTTGCCCTGGAAGTATCCGGTAGATGCAATCCCTCCGGCCTGTTCGATGATAAGTGCCATGGGGATGCCCTCGTAAAGACAGCGGAGCTTTCCCTTCGGACTCTTCTTGTCTGCGGGGTAGATGTAAACGCCTCCGTACAGGAGCGTCCTGTGGATATCAGCAACCATGGAACCCACGTACCGAGCGGTGTAGGGCTCGCCATCGACGCCGGACTTGAAGACGTTGACGGCGTCTTGGATGGGCTTGTCCCAGTGGATGTAATTGCCCTCATTGCAGGAGTAGATCCTCTTGCCCCCGTCGGCGGGGAATTTCATGTTGATCCTAGTGTGAACGAACTCGCCGATGGTCGGGTCGAGACAGAATCCCTCCACGGTCCCGCCGTTGAAGGTGAAAACGAGCTCGACCGCCGAGGAGTAGGTGCAGTAACCGGCGCAGATGCAGTCGGCGCCAGAGCGGAGGAGATCGGACACCGTCCCATCCTTCTTCTCGTACACCGAGAAGATGGTACCCACGGACACGTTGCAATCGATGTTCGAGGACCCGTCGAGGGGATCGAAGGCGACGCAGAACTTACCGGCCTTGTCAGCGGGCACGATGATGGGATGCTCGTTCTCCTCCGAGACCAAGACGCAGCAAACGCCGCTGTGTACGAGCGCGTTGATCATCATGTCGTTGGACATGACGTCGAGCTTCTTCTGATCGTCGCCGGTGGAGTTGACCTCCCCCGCGAGGCCGTAGAGCTGGGCGACTCCCGCGCGTCCGACCGCCGACGCGATCAGTTTGAAGGAAGTGGCGAGGGAGTTAAGGAGGAGCACGAGCTCGGGGTCCTTCGTGTTCTTCATCACGTAGCGGTTGAGGGTGGGGGCATCGAGATCGAACATTCGGCTCATGGTTGATTATCTCTAGATGAATCTTCAAAAATATTATCTCACTTGTTTGGAAGTTGGTGGGGTTTTTCTTCATTGTACAAGCCGAGCCGAGCCGAGAGGGGCTTCGCCACGTCGCGATTATGTACGATACGTAGTGAAGAGGATGGTATTAGTACCATACGAATAGAATATAATTTAGTACTTTTACTTCTATCTCTTTATCGGGGGAACGAATACTCACTTGGCTATCAACAAAAGGTCAGGCGACGAAATCGATTCAGGTTGCTTCTACAAGTAGGCTGTAGGTGGTGTGGTCCGAGTTGTCCATGGTCCGAAGGACGCTGAAGACTCCAAGGAGCTGGTGTAGATTCCCAGAACTTAATCTCTCCAGAAATCTTTCTTGTTGATTGCCTAAACAACCTTTGATATTAAATAGTTCCTTCATAAATATGGCAGACATTATTATACAACAAAACCGCCCCCGTATCGAGGAACTGTTGGCTCTTTACACTGCGCAAATAGGCGATGATTTGCCTGGCTATCGCAACCACGTCTACCGGACTGTGACATATGCCATGTACTTTTTGGGCAACAAGGCGGAGCTGGAGCAGTTGGTCGAAACTGCGTTCGTTTATCACGATATTGCCCTGTGGACCAATCGTGCACTTGCGTACTTGGAACCATCTGAGGAAATTGCGTTGGCCGACAACGCCAAATACGGATGGGGCTTGGATCCCGATGCTCTGCGGGGGGCCATTCATTGGCATCACAAAATCACCGCTTACCGCGGGCCACATGAGGAAGTGATCGAAGCCTGCCGGAAGGCGGACTGGATCGATGCCAACAAAGGCATGCTTCGCATGGGCATGAGCAAGGCCAACATCGAAGCTGTCGAAGCAGCTTTTCCCAATCACGGCTTTCACGACGCGCTCGTCCGCTTGGCGAAAGACAACAATAACGGTGGCTCTACTCTGGGAGGATTGATCCAAGTCGTTCGGGGCATCATGAAGTGGTGATTCAAAAAACACTGAAGCTTTATTGTAGGAGCTGGAGGATAGTAAATATATGTAAACTCTGTTTGATGGGTTACATGGTATCAAGATTAGTTTGACGCGCTCCCAGTGTGTACACTTTACCATGGGCATTGTGAGAAATATCAATCCCAAGAAGGCTCTCCTATTTTATTGTAGGAGCACTGGGCACTACGGCACCTCTTTCTAAAGAATAAGTCTCAAATACAACTTTGTATTTTTATACATAACATAAGTAGGATAATGCGGTGTCTCTCCAGGCCAGTGTTGATTTCTGAGAGCGTCGTTATGAATTTGTCGTCGTGAAGCAGTTCTCCATTGCATAAATCGAAAATCAAAACTTTGATTTGTTCTTAACAAATGGAACATTTCCCCGTCAATATCCAAACATCGTGTCGATAAATGAAAAGACACTTTTATCAAGCAACCGTCTCGCATCTATCCGCCGTTCCTCAATCTATCACGTCCACGAGGAAATCGAAAATATCCGTCCTCTGTATCGCCTCTTTTACGTCCTCCTTCTGCAACGTCTTCCTCTTGTTGTTCTCGCTGTAATTCCAGCTCCTCAGAGTCATCTCCAATATGAACATCTCGCACGCCTTCGCGAACAGGACAGGGGCCTCGGCGCTGATCATCCTCACGTCCTCGTCGCTCTTCATTATGCGCTTGATCCGCGCGAGGGGGAGGTCGTTGTGGTTCTTGAAGTCCTGCTCCGTCTGAACCTTGTCAGTCCCGAGCGCGCGCATCTCCCGGAGCTGGCCGGCCCAGAATTCGGTGAGGCATTCGTCGAGCTTGGCGAGGAATTCGGGGGAGTTCGCCGGCATGATCACCCCCCCGAGGCCGTCGTCCTCGGTCCCGGCGATTCCACCGGGGTTGGGGTTGGGGGGGGATGGGACGATGGACGCCCCCCCCGCCGACGGCGACGGTGCCGCTCCGGCCATCGTCGACACGGGCGCTACCGCGTAGGATAGGGGAGGGGCCGACGGCAGGACGGACCGCGATGCAGGGGCCAATAGCCCCCCCGGGTGTTTCCTCTTCATCTGATTCGCCAACTGCGCGGGCGACTGCAGCTGCGCCATCGGATTGGATACCGGGGCCGGGACCGCCGGCGGCGCCTGGGGCGGCGCGGCGTGCTTCTGCTTCGCCGCCCCCCCCGCGGCGGCGGCGGCATCCACCCCCCTGTATATCCCCGCGCTGATCTGCGCCTGCGTGTGGGCGTGAACAAGCGCCTGCGCCTGCAACTGCACCTGATTCTGTATCTGCTGGGGGGTGGGCTTCTCGCCGCCGGCGACGCCGCCCAACCGACCGGACCCGACGAGGGCCGTCTGCGGACGGGCGTTGACGATGGCCTGGGCCTGGATCTGGGACAGGGCGTGGATCTGGGCCGCGTTCATGGGCACGAGCCCCCCCCCGCGATTCTTCGCGGCCGCTACGACTGCCTGGGCCTGTGCGGCGGCCTGGACCATCGCCTGCGCTTGCGCCTGGGCGTGGAGGAAAAAATGTCGATCGATCCATGGTGCGAAACATTAGATTGGGGGGCACATTGCGCGGAGAATATGATATTACCCCCCCCCCCCGGGTGGTTAGTCGGACGAGTCCGCACGCCCAAAACGCACCTGGATCATTTCCGGAGTTATGTTCGCCTGCTTCCCCCTCGAAGCCGCGGCCTGGAGCTGTGCCTGCAGCTGGGACTGGAGCTGTGCCTGGATCTGCTGCTGCAGAGCTCGTTGTTGCGGATTCGTCGGTTTGGGGGCAGCTCCAGCGGAGGCGGGGGGCTGCGTACCATGTCCCGTCCCAGCGCTCGCGGGGGCCACCGCCGCTGCCTGGTTCGTCGTTGACGGCGGCAGCGGCGGCGGCGGCGGCGGCGGCGGCGGGGCGGATGCCGGCGACCCAACGATCGGGTTCGGCACTAGTTGATTGCTCATTTTTCACTTTTTCTTCTCCTCTGTTTTTGTTTTTGCGTTTGTTCTTTCTTGATTTTTCTTCCTTTGTGGACTTCCGAGAAGGCTTCCACGTGGACCTCTGAAAGGCTTCCACGTGGAAAGGACCGACA
>JALLOS010000067.1:0-36676 GCA_036939435.1 Stephanodiscus minutulus
CTTGCCACTTCCGTAGGTAGGGGGAAGTCGTGCGAGCGCCATTTTCTTGTAAAATCGCCATTTTTTTTCGGAGCTGGCGGCGGGAAAGGGTTGAGCAGGGTCTTCTTTTGAAGGTTAAACCCCACCGACAGCCGCTCTCATCAGTCGTGCCACGTGCAGACCTAGGCCTACATGCACCACGGCCCATGATTTATCAGCCCTTCCCATAACTTGAGCTGTCTTGCCACCATCTGGTGACTAACCAATCCGACTCATCATCAAATTCCGGGTGTCCTGTCTCTTACAAGTCAGATGGTTTTTAATACAATTTCCGGAGTAGATTTTGTCAGGGAATATCCGCGCGCAGTAACTAGTACCCTTTGTTGGGATCAAACCCCTGACCCGGGGGGGAAATGGACAGGCAACCTTTTCTTACGTACGTTCCCTTTGGTAGAAGATATCAGAGTCTGAGAGCAACTATTACATTATACAGGAAACAAACCCCTTACCTAAGGAAACTCATGATAGTTGCCTAACCACTCAGCCATACCACCCCCCCTGATATGACGGGCAGTTACCCCTTGCTATTCGAAATTACATGAGTGGTTCCAAAATAACATTGCTGGATCCAGATTTACATACAGATACAGGAGAAATTATGAAAAATCAACTTTACATGACTCGGATATCAGATATTACACGGCTACTAGAATTGGAACTGGGGGGTAGGTGTGACGGCCATGTAAAATCAAAACTACATGAATCCAATATTACGCGGCAGCGAGAACCGGAACTATCATGGTTAACTCGATTTTAGCTGCAACAAGTTCTACCTAGGGATCAAAAGACTCACCAAACTAGTAGATACAGGTAAGTCCACTTTTGTGTATGCGGAGGAAACTTGCGCTGTGATTATTTTGCAAAGAGTACTAGATTTGGTGCCTGCCTGGTTGGGACGGGGTGTTGTGGGATGTGTTGCAAACATCTACTAGTTCCAAATCCAATCAACATGTACGTAAAAGTAAATATTACTGGATATATTCGTTCACCAGATGAATTTCAAGTATGAACCTACGCAGTCAATGATGGGAATGCATGCTCATATTTACTGAACGACCATAATATTAAGTTAAAAAAGAAAAATAATCATGCACACGCAAAAATACCGTTCCTATAATATAAACGAAACAACGACACTCAAATCGCCCCCCCCTCGCCGAAATCCGCGATGAGCCCATCCAGACTCGGCTGCGCCTCCCCCCGACCTTCCGGCGAGAGCCTGTCGACGAAGACCTTCCCATCGAGGTGATCGTACTCGTGCTGGAATATCCGCGCCTCCCAACCCTTGAACTTCTTCTTGAATACCTTCCCCTTCAGATTCATCGCCTCGACCTTGATCCACTTCGACCTCTCCACGTCCCCGCGTATCTTGGGGAAGCTGAGGCATCCCTCCTGCTCGACGTCCGTGCCTTCGGAATACTCGACGATCCTCGGATTCACCATCACCGTCTCCCCCATCCAATCTTTCGGATCGCCGCTCTCGTTGTACACCATGAGGCATTTGTTCACCCCGATCTGAGGCGCCGCCAATCCCACCCCCCTGGCGGCGTACATGACGAGGAACATCTCCTTGGCTAGTTTCGATATTTCCGATCCCGGACCTGTGAGATCCTCGATGGGTATCTCGAGATTCGGAGCTCGGAGGGATGGGTGGGGATATTTGAGCACTCGCAGATTCGTACCCTCGACTATACCAGGATCGATTTCCTCCTCGTGCTCGGTCGTGCTGCTGCTGCTGAACAGCGGGGAGGAGGAGGAGGGGGGGGAGGATGATGATGACCACGTCCGATACCGGAGCGACGACGACGACGACGACGAAGGAGAAGACGGACCGGTATGTCGGGACGGGAGGGGGGGGGGGCGGACGGCGGCGGCGGCGGCGGCGGCACCCGCGCCCCCGACGCGGCCACCGACGAGTCCGCGGGACAACGACGCGGGGGCGAATGCCGCCGCGCTTCTCATCGTCGTGCAAAGCGCCGTCGCGGACATGATGTAGTAGTTGCGGAGGCGCATCTGACCTCTATTGGACGCTGCTCTAGTAGAGAAGAGATGAACAGAGCCGCGACGACCCACACCACCAAAGAGAGAACCAAGAACTCAGACTCCAATGTTGCCGGCCCCCCGATGATGATGTGTGTGTTTTTGGAAAAAGAGGTCAGAGTAGAGAGAAAAGTATGGACGGAGGTAGATAGAAGATAGTAGGTAGTATTGTAAGTAGATAGGAGGTTCCTGGACGCGCCAAATCGGTAACTAATTCCGTCTTATGCAAGGAAGGCAGACCACCTCACCCCAAATCCTTGAATCCTTGTGCTCATTCGCCGCCCACAGGCAGGCATCGTGTTGCCATTTCTTTTTTATTCTCTCCTTCGGACGACATGCGACCATGACGAGTCCGATGAATTTAATCGCGGCGGCGAGCCTGCTCCTGTCTGCCGCCAATCACAATCCCGCCGCCTCGGCATTCCGGTCGCCGGCGGCTGCGGCTGCGGCGGCGTCGTCGTCGTCTCTGATTCGCCGACGACGACCAGAGCACGCCATCGTCGGCGGTCCTTCCCGTCCTACGCCGTCGGTGCCGCTCGCATCCTCCCCCTACGACGACGACTACGACGACTACGACGACTACGATACGGAGGGATACGAGATCCGGGATGGTGGTGGCAGAAACTCGAATAAGAACAACAACAACAACAACAACAACGGCAATCGTCGCTCGCCGCTCCGTCCCGAAACGACGTTCGGTGCCGAGAACGTCCCCGTGGATTTCCGCCCGTCGAACGAGTACCTGAATCTCGTGCGGCAGCCGACGTTCGGGTGGGCGTCCCAGGAATGCGGCGATTCGGGATTAGCGATCAGGCTCGCGATCGTGTATGCGGGATTCTTCTTCCTGGTGTGAGTTATATATAGTTTTTGCGTTCGTTTCCGTCGTCGGTCGTTCGGGCGGGGGAGTCTGTCTATGCATGCGCAGGCGTGTGTTGTCCGATTACTTATCATATTTCGCCCCAGTCCTTATTTATATTATGTTCGTCCATAACCTTCATCGTCCCCCACCCCCGCCGCCGCCACCTCCGCCGGCACGGCGCCCCCTCCTCCTTCCTTTCTGCTCTCACAACCCCCCCCCACCACACCCGAAAACAACGAAAAGCTGCTATCCCATATCCGGGGCGACGTGGATAAGCGAGGGGTATCTACTACAGAAGGTCACCTCGAGCAACGTCGGTGCTTTATCGGTCGTATTCGTATTGATCTTGCGACTGTATTCCGGGTGGGGATACATCGGATCCAGGTGCGTCGTGTTGTCCGTCTGATATAATAATATTATATCATCGTGGCACGGACGAAAATAATATTCGACATTATCGCGCGCCATGTTTCTGCCTTGGTAATTCGATATAACCCCGAAAAAAAACACACACACACACCCCGCCCCCGACCATTTCGTTCGTCTCCTCCACGCGCGCGCGCGCACGCACAACATGTTGTCGGACAGGCTCCAGAGCAAGGTGATCGAATACGAGGAATCGGGATGGTACGACGGCGACTTCGAACAGAAGAGCGACGTGGAGAAGGCTCGGGATCTCTTCCTGTATCGGAGCGACGTGAGGCCCGTCGAGGAACGGCTGCGGAAGTTCGCGCTCGGAGTCGGCGCCGCGTGGCTAATCTCGTGCGCGGCGCTGAACGTCGCGACGAGCATCAATCCCATCTTCAACCAGTACGATCCGAGGATGCTCGAGAAGCTGAGTTACGACGACAAGGTCGCGGAGATCGTGCAGAGGCAGAGCAACGGCAGGCCGACGTACTGCGAGAATAGGTATTATCGCGCAATTGCTAATGGAGGACAGGGTGAGAACGAATGTGTAATATTGTCTTGAGCTCGAATTTTCTCCTTCTGCGGGTCGGAACTTACGATTGCCGTTTCCATTTGCAGGTTGTAATTAGGTTTTTGTGGTGATGACTTGATTGCTATTGTGATCATCTGACTTTATCTCGATAAGGAATCTGTTTAGGCACGCTAAAATAAAGTTCCATTATTACACATGAACTTTCATTTTGTGTTGTAGTTTGTCTGCCCAATTGATAGAGTCAATCTGCAAAAATCAGACAGGAACTATAAATCTACTTGTGATATCGTGTTCCTGATTAATTTACTGATGAAGGTAAGGAATATTCACAGTGTAATAAAAAAACGAGGGCCTAAAATAAATTACTCCTCTCTCTAGCTGAGAAGGATCACAAAAAAAACAATGGCCCCCGCTTGACTAGGTAGTGTGGTTCGGCACGACTGTTCTAGCACATGTGGCACCTCTAATGATGAATAACAGGTAACAAGCTAATTTGCGCCACTCATGGCTCTTTGGGCGAGCATCTCCTTGTACTTCTTCTTGGCCTCCCACTCGTGAGCACTATCCACTCCAAATTGCATGTTGAGCTTGCTGGCAGGCTTGACCATGGGAGTATCAAAGAACCACTCAGCAGTAAGAGCGTCTGCAGCGGACCATCTTTTGTCTGGATTATGAACTAGGAGATTATCAATCATGTCCAACGCATGGGGTGTCATCCAAGGAATGGCAACCGTGGGGAGGCGGTTTTTCAACTCGTCACGGAGTCTGCGGGGAAAGCACTCATCGCCATTGCTTGGCGCATAATTTTTCCACAGAGGACACATCGTGTGGATTTTGGGCCAATCAGCGGTAGACGGATGGCCCATCGCCTTGAAAATGAGATCAAGCTGGTGAGATTCGTTAGAACCCTTCAATAGCCCCCCCCGTAGGAACATTTCCGCGATAATGCAGCCCACACTCCACATGTCAATCTTTGTCGAGTACTTCGTGCATCCCAATAGAAGTTCGGGAGGACGATACCACAGTGTGATCACACGGTTGGTAAGGCGGTTCATCTCAGGGTTCCAACTTCGTGCGAGTCCCCAATCGGCGATTTTCAGCTCGCCCCGCCTGTTGATCAGTAAATTGGATGCTTTGAGATCCCTGTGAACGATCTGGTTGACGTGCATGTAGTGACAACCCTTCAACAGCTGATTGGACCATGATTTGATGTGATCAGCCGTAAATTTGATTTCTTTAGTATCGAGAATGCCAGTGAGGTCGTATTCGAGGTATTCAAAGACCATGAACACATTTTTGGGGATGTCCCCCGAATCTATTTCGTTGGGAAAATGAACGAGAACATAATTTGTAAGATTGATGGAATGTGGCGCAATATTTATTCAAAAACACAAACTAATGAGCAGCGATCCCGAAATAGTGTCGCGGCGAATAATTTGGGCGGGTTGAACTGTGCCAAACGTCCAGTGGAGAAGCGATGGAAGTGCACGAAGAGATTGATCCGCCTTGAAATTGCCTCCAAACGAGAACACGAAACTTCCGACTCACCCTTGGACGTTACGATCTCCTTCAGCAGCACGATGTTTTCGTGACTCAAGGCCTTGAGAATCTTCACCTCGCGGATGGCGGTGATGGGAAATCCATTTTCCTCCGCCTCCGTGTTGATTCTCTTCAGGGCGGCGATTTCCCCATTGACCTTGTCGGCCCCGACGAACACGCTCCTTTTTTAAAAGGGGGGGGAAGAACGGCAGTTAGTAAATGCGTCAAAAGCATGAACTTCCAGGTGCGTCTCTCAACAAGAAGAGACGTACCCGTAGGTACCTTCCCCGACCTGATGCATTTTCTGAAACGCCGTCGCGTCTCGCATTACCGCCGGGGCCTTGAGGCATACGCGACGCTCGCGTAAATGGAGGGGGGGCAGCGTCGTTGCACCACCGATGTCAGCTTCCATGTGACGTTTCCTCCCGGCCGATGCGACGGCAGCGCCAGCGCCATTATTTACCCTTATCGGCGGAGGAGGGGGGGGACGCGAGGCCGAAGCAACGCCAACTGCACCAAAACCGCTTTGCCCTCCCAGACGGGTCCCCCCTTCAACATTCAGCGGCGGTGGAGGGGGGGGACGCGGCCTACCCCCCGGCGGAGGAGGAGGAGGACGACGCGCGCCGGGCGGGCCGGGGGGAGGGGGAGGCCTCGCCCTGGGCACGCCGTTGGGGGGAGGGAGGGGGGGAGGTCGGATGTTCATGGTCAGGGTTACCGACGTCATGGGGGAGGGATGTATTGTCGATTTATGGGGGGTAATATTGGTTTGTGTTTTTGTTTTGAGAGCCTCCCGGTGATCTCTTCAGCTCCGATTTACCAACAGAGTCAAAGAATAAAAAAATTGAAGCCCCACGAGAATATCGATGGTGGTGGCTCTTTTTTTAGTTGACCTGAGATATAAATCAATGAGAGAAAAACGGGGGTGGGGGTGGGGGTGGGGGGGGGGTGTTGAGAAAGGTGTGAAACATCATTGGCTCAAAGCACAACGCTGATCATCCACCAATACCATGATAACCATATGGGCTTCCACCACGACTGCAAAATCGAAAATCCATGTCGCCACCGCCTCCTCCCGCACCGCCAACCGAGGCCCCCCCGTGTCGGAGGGCGAAACTCACAGTGGATAATTCGAATTTGAATGACCAGGGGAGGCTATTACCGACGCCGCTGCGAGGGGGAATGATTGCCGGTGGGGGTGATAAGCTGGGTGGGGGTGCGTTGCGTTACACTCACACACCGGCGAATGAAACCCCAACCAGCCTCCTCTCCCCACTTCTACCTACGCTACCTACCAGGGAATTTTTCTCACTTGTCTGTCGTGCGTCCGCGCCTCGGGCAAGTTTGAGTCTTCCGGGACTGCTTTACTGGTGGTCTCCACCATGCATGCCATCCCATCAACCGGGAGCTTGTCATTGTTGGTCAGCGCACCGCACCACCAACCTCGCCCGCGCGCTCAAGCCTGTCGCAAGCTCCTGCCTGGTGGTGGTCGGTACTTGGAGGAGTATTACTACGCAAAAGGCATTGAATATATCTCGCTCTCTCGTCGAACATCAGTCTAACTCCTCTTTGTCGACGGGGTTGAGCGTCTGTCGTTGTCTGCTGATTGTTGTGGTGAACTGGAAACAAAATGAGATCCTATCATTCATTACGGCTTATAACCAATCAGATCCAATGCAATCAACTGCGACATCATGCGATGCCGCATCGCTTCTTTGCTGCCGCTGCCGCTGCCGCTCATAGTCAACATAATCAGCAACTGGATCGTCCGGTAATAAAGCGACGTTGGTACGGAAGCAAAACTATTGTCGAAGTGGAGGAACAGACGATACCAGGAATGCAACTCATCAAGCCATACCTCCGTTCCGGCCTGAAGACCAGCGATAGAGCATCAACCACGCACGCGCGGGACTCGGAAGAATTCGTTATCTCCTTCCTCGGCACGGGCGGTGGCTCGCCCACGCAGCATCGCCTCGGGACGTGCAGCGCGCTGCGATTGGGCGGACAAACCTTCCTGTTCGACGTCACCGAGGGGACGCTGCGTCAGTTGGAATTCAGTCGCATAATGCCCTCGAGCATCACCAAAATATTCATCACCCACATGCACGGCGATCACCTCTTCGGCCTCGTGCCAATGATACTGGGCATCATGGTATCCCACAAGTTGTCCATGGGAGCCCCGAGGAGGAAGAGGAAGCACAACGCGGACCACGGTGGTAAGGCGACCTTGGAAATTTACGGACCCCCGGGATTGTACAACTACATCAACATGGTCCTGACGCTGTCATGCTCAAAGGTGAATTACCTGAACGTGAACGTCATCGAGCTCGTGGGCGGACGGATGGAACGGGGCCCGGTGAGGGATCGGGGTGGTTGGCAACGGAGCAGTCGCAACGTCTTCCTGTCACATTATCCCGAAATCGAGACGCCTTTTATTACGCGTAAATACTTGGAGAAGGTGAGTTGTTTGGTTTGTTAAGGCCTGAACATTGAATGTTTAATTCTCGTCTCTTATTCTCATGGAACGACTATAAATCCTATTTCTTACCGCCTGGTATCATCTCGGAGACATAGAACGCAGACAATATATGGGTAATAGACGATCCTGAACCGATAACTGAAAAATCATTAGAGGCATACATGTCCACGGCGCAGGCCAACAATGCCGGTTTCCATCGTCTGCCGAACGATATCAATCTCGGCGCGGTGCGTCGTCTCCACATTCGGGCGGCTGAAATCGACCATCTGGGAGGGGTCCAAACTTTCGGATACACGGTCGAGGAGCAACCGCCTCCCAGTAACCTGGATATGGAAAAGGCGAAGGCACTGGGTGTAAATCCGAGCAAGAAGTACGGCATGTTGAAATGCGGCGTGTCGGTCGCGACAGACGACGGGACGGGCGTCGTCCGTCCTGAGGACGTATTGATTAGATCATTCCGTCCGAGGAAGGTTGCTTTTTTGTCGGACCACAGACTTATCTTTCGAGAGATGGCGCAGCTGTGCAAGAATGCAGATTTGCTTGTGCACGAATCTACTCTTTCAAAAGAAGATGGCGTGGATGTAAGTGCTAGATAGTTGAATTCCCTGTTCGCAACAACCACCAGCGTCAAACAATTGTCTTGTTTTTACCAAATCAACAATCAGAAAATCAAAATCCGCGGTCATAACACTGCATATAATGCGGGCGTCTTTGGGAAGCATATGGGCTGCAAGGTGGTTGTATTGAATCACTTCGGGTCTGCTAGCTGTGGTAAGGAATATGTGGGAAAAATGATAGACGAGGCCCGTGAGGGTAATGATAATGCCAGTCAAATAGTTGCCTCGCACGACTTTCTCGAAGTGTGGATTCCTAGAGGTGGGTTTGATTTCAGCGACGATTAGGTTACTGCTGATTTCCTATCGTAACTGCAAACGGCAAAAGTTACATACTTGCAACCTAACAAGCCTCAAATGCTGCCATCACTTTCACTGTCCTCGCCGAGGCCAAAAGACAAATTTGTACCCAAGTTCACTTGAGTTTCAATTCCGTCCAAGAGAATATTTGCAGTGTTCATTGGCGTAGCTTTACTGCTAGAATCTGCTTTAGACTTTCCTTTCTTTTTCTTCTTCCCGTTCTTTTGATCTACGACAGCCTCTTCCATTTCGTTGAATTCCTTCCTATTCTGTGCGACTGTATTCTTGACAAACTCCCAGATTTCTATCGCCTCCGTGGCCAGTGGTGATCCTTTTCCGTTGAATATGATCGCATTATTTTTCATGAGGGCAAAGTCTGCAACAAAGTCATCGGCGGTCTTGTAGCCATACTTTCTATTCTTCTCCCTGATGGCCGAGAGGTCAATCGGCTCGTGGATAATTTCATAATAATGAGGATAGAATTCGTACTGCACAGGCTTTAGGAATGCGCCCACATTCGGCCTTTCTTCCACTGCACTTCGGACAGATTCAAGACGTTCTGACAAAATCACGTGTGGCATTCTCTCCCGAGCAGATCCTCGTTCCTTTCTGTTACTCGTGCCTTTTCCTTTGACATGGCTTTTGTACAAATCTGCCTCCTCCTCTTGCTTCATACGTTTCTTTTTCCTGTTCTCCTGAGCCTGCGCTCGTGAATATTTGATGCTGCTAGTCACTTGGAAATGAGAAGCCTTCTTGGGACCAGGCGCCTTCCTTTGAATAACACGAGTTTCCTTCTTAAATTTAAGCTTGACAGACCGTCGCGCCTTGACATTGTCTTCGTCTTCAAATGTAGCCTGTCCAACACACGTGTCGCCCTGGTCAGCGTCGTTGTCGTCGTCTGTTTTCTTTTTCTTCTTCCGTTCGTTGCGTTTCTTCTCGTCGCCCTCATTTTGCTTCAACCTCGCAATAATTCCATCCACCTTGTCACGATTCACAATGAATTCAAATGTAACAGTCTGTGTTCCATCAGGGCGGGTCTGTAATTGATTGAATTGGACGAAATAAAGTTGGTATATTGAGTTGACACGTGAGAACCAACAGAAGAAAATCTTTACATTCAACTTGCCTTAGTGATCTTCCTTCTTATCACCTTGAATGCACTCTTTGGTTTTTCTATTCCAATAGTACTGCTATTTTTATCGAGACCTTCCTGAATGACTCGTTCCTCCTCTCGTTGCCGTTGTAGCGCTGCAAATTCCCTTGCATCTTTACTAAGCTCCTGACTGTCTAGGGTGCCGCCATCTTTTCCCCTGAGACCGCTTACTAACCTATTTGTCTCTCCAGTGTTAGTCATTTCCATTTCCATCTCAGCGAAGAAATCGTCGTCGTCAGATGAATCAGAATCATCATTTGAACCATCTCCCTTTTCCTCGTCGGCATCACTAAGGCCATCCACATCCGTCGCTTCCTTTGTCGACCCTACGGCCAAGTCTGAACGAGCGGCAACCTCATTCCCGTCTGCAGTGAGTGCGACAACCTGCCGTCTCCAAATTTCTTGGATTCTCTGCGTGTAATTCTGCCTTTGATCACTGAGTCGTAACTTTTCTCCGCGAGCGAATCGTTCCAATTCATCTCCCATCCCATCGCTTGCAGCTTTGGTTGATAGATCGCGAATTACATGCACTCTACGACCGATGTGTGTTTACGTGCGCGCGTTCGTTTGACAACGGGGGTTAAATGACCTGATAAATGAATTCGTGCACAAGGACTAATTCCGTAAACACTCACCGATCCCAACGCTTCAAGACTGCAATTTGCTTGTCCTTCATCCCATATGACCGAAGTAAGCTGTCAAACAGAGAAATAATTGCATATGATGCATATTGCAGATACTTAAAAGGGGGCGGGGAGTGTACTTAAATTCCAAACACCAGCTCAAATAATATGCTCACCTTGCCATCTGCTTCATAGTTAGCTTACGAAGATCATTCTGCGTCCCCGTAATTTTCTTAATTTGTTGCTGTAGAGCACCATCGCTGTTCGGAGTCGATTTGCTCAATCTGCTGTCCGCCTCTCTAAGAAAGTTGTATGCTTCGCCAAGACCACTCGGGTCGCCGAAACCCGTTAGTTTCATCATGGCACCTCCCAAGCTTCTTTTGTGGATATCTATGAAATCCCCAGTGATATTCCAAGGAGACAGCTGTAGCTCTTCGTAAATGAATCTGATAGCATCAACGTGAAAGATGTTGGCGTTTGCATGAAAATGCAGGAGAAATACATGATTACTTTTGGACTCACTTGGCTATCTCCTGCCGTTTCTTCGCCTCTCTATACTCCTCATCCAATTTCTGGAATGCTTTCTCGAAGTAGATCAAACGAGGCGATTTTTGACGTGTCTTTATCTCGAGCACCTTCTTCATTTTCAGTCTTCTTTCCAAAGAGGCTTGCACAGCCCCATTCAAGTGAATCATAGCCGCCGCTACGTTCAGGATGGTATTGCCGCCCGAGTACAACTCTTTCACACCCAAGTCCTGCAATCGTCGTATACTGGCTACTTGGCTTTCGTAGGCTGCTACTCCCTCGGGGGAAACCTGCGGTGAAATGTTAGCCGAAGGAAAACACTTAAATACTAATGGTATTAAATATAGTAGTCCCAGAACTCACCTTGCGCCCCAACGCTTCGACTCCCGGAAAATCATCTTCTCCCACCGCCTTGATGCTCCAAATGCCATTGTTTGTTCTCTCAAAGTTTGCAACGGCCTTTACACGCATGCGCAGTTGGCCATGAGGAATGGTACTGTTGATTGAAGAGTAAGTTAGACGATGTCTAACAAATTAATATACATGCACGTAATTGACTTACCCGTTGCCAAACAATCGATCTTTGATATCATCAAAAGTCAGACCAAGTCCGCTCGGACGCTCTTCTGCCCTTTGGATGTTCCGTGCTATCTGGTAGGGGACGAAGGCATTCACGAACTGAATATTTGGTCGAAATGGTAGGTGCTCATGAGTTCGAAAAAAAGACTAAAGTGAAGAAATCCAAGTCAATTATGACCCACCTTTTTCTCGTCATTAGTATTCGGAGCAAACACCTTGACGCGAGGCTCTGTCTGACCAACACAATATATGTTTTGCGGGAATGGTCTCAATACTACGCCCAGTCCACCAGAGGAGGAATCTCTGCTGGAAGATGTACCACCGAACCTACTATCTTGCAACTGACCAAGTATCATCAAAAAATCGGTCGGTTTCGACTCGTGGCGGAAGATGGGCGCGGCGAAAAGATTGCAGATAAGGCCCGACTGCGTCTTTCCTTCCTCCACCTCGCCGATGAACGGCCCGTGGACCTTTTGATGGATGATTTCGGTGACGCCCTCGGGTAAAACGTCGATCGCATTTTCCTTCAGCTTTTTGGCCTCTGCCGCCGCGGCCTCTTTGCCCTTCTTCTTTTCCGTGCTGCCTATAGCCCCAATCAAATCGACGGCGCTCTTGATGACGTATTGGTTCGGGCCTGTAAGGCGGGGGGGTCGCTCCGCCCTGTTTGACGGTCCGGCGGGGGCGTCTCCCTTGGCCGACGCGGCCTTGTCCCCGTGCCGTTTGCGCAACGGCCGGTCACCCCCGCCGGCACTGACAGGGCAGCGCGACCGATCTCCGCGGTAGTAGTTGACGATGCGGCACGTCATGCCCTTAGTCATGAAAAGGGGCGGACGTTCCTCGCTGTATTCTGTTGCGGCCCAATTTAGTGGTGAGCCAACGTGGAGTGGCCCTCGTGAGGAAATCTGCCAGCGTTAAACATTACACTCACCCAGTATCACCAGGTCTCCTATGGTTGGACTTAGATCACCCTGAACACAATTAAAGATCGAGAGCATGAGACAGTCGTACGGACACACACTCAAGTTGAGACGAAGCTCGCGCGCGCACCTCATTTCGGATCTTACTCTGACCCTTCGCCCCCGCCGACACCATGGCGTGATAGCTCCCCACGATCGTGCTACCGTCCGCGGCCGTGGCCGCGCCGCCGGCGGTGCCCGTCCCGCCCCGTTTGCCCCCGCGCTTGATCTCTAGTATGACGCGAGCCTGGAACTGCCACGGACACGACGGGCTGACCACCAGGAGCGGCAGACGAGGGCGGTGGAACTGGCGCATCTCAGAGAGGGACAGCTCCGGCTTGACCATCGAGTGGTTGTACACCAGCTCCAGCTGCTCGACGTACTCGGCGTCGTGGACGGAGGTGCTCCCCAGTGCGTGCCTGTTCGGCCTGCCCGTGCGCTCGGCACCACCGGGCCCCATTAGCGAGCTGGTGATCCTGCGACCGGTCCCCGTCAATGACAGAGCGCTCATGACCTCCGTGACGCGGCTCTGCTTGTCCTTCGCCATCTGCTCGCGCTTGCGCTGCCTCGCCTCCTTGTACTTCTCGAGCGACTGATTCCCGCCGCCGAAGCCGCTCGAAGTACCCGGCCTGGTAACCTCGGCCGTGGACGTGATCTCGGACGCCATCTCGCGCTCGTACCTCCGCTGGTAGTTGGGATGGGACTCGAACGGGAGGGGTCGCGACGTAGGGTCGGGAGCGAGGAGCGTCGCGACCGATCGCCCGGCGACGGAGGAGTGCAGTATCAGCGGCACGTCCACGCCGTCCTCCTCCCCGTCGGAGTCGGGGGAAGGTCCGTCCCAATCGACGGAGGTTTCCAGATCGAGCGCGTCGAGGCGCGGATTGCGCGGCTCCAACAGCCATCGCATGGGGTCGTCGTCGTCGTCGTCGTCGTCGTCGTCGTCGTCGTGCCGGAGCAGCGGCGGACGGGGCGCCCGACGGGTCCGTTTGTCGCGCCGCGCACCCGGCGACGGCGGCCGGAAGTCCTCCGTGCAGTCCTCGCCGACGACGCCGTCGCCGGGTCTGCGTCCGTCGGGTCCGTCGTCCGCGCTCGCGGCGGCGTCTCCCGCCCCCCCCGCCTTCCCGTCGCCGCCGTCGTCGCCACCGTAGTCGTCCTCGTCGTCGTCCTCGTCGTCGTCGACGGGGACCCCCACCCAATCGATCCCATCCTCCCAATCGTCGAGCTCGATCCCGTGCATCGCGGGATCGACCATCCTCTCCTGCCTCCTCCCGAGTTCGAAGAGGTGCGCGAGGGTTCGGGGGGCATCGCCGTCGGCTACGCACGAGGATCGCGGCACGGACGACGCGAGGAGGAGGGCGGCGCGTCCTCCTCCTCCCGCCATCCTACGCGCTTGGGACGACGACGTCCGCGTCGGGTCGTCGTCGTAGTCGTCGTCGCGCGAACCGCGGTCGTAGTCGACCCTCCTCTTCCCGTCGGTATCCCCCCCCCTCCGGCGCCCCCCCCGCGCGTCGCTGACTCCCGACGACGACGACGACGACCGCGCGGCCCTCCTCCTCTCCCTCTCCCTCTCCTTCTGCTTCTCCTCCTCCTCCACCTCCTCTTCCAGGAGTAGCATCTCGTAGCAGGGACGGAGGGTATCGAAGCCCTCCGTCCGCGATGCCAAAGCCCGCGCAAGCGCGGACGCCTCCCGCGCGGCGGCGTCCTCCCCCGTCCCGGCGTGCCGCGGGGGGGGGGGCGCCGTCGAGCGATCGTCGTCGTCTCCGCCGCCGTCGTCGTCGTCGTCGTCCCCGGACGAGGAGGACGAATGGGATCCGCCCCCGTCGGAATCGTCGCCTTCCGAATCGGTGGGGGGTGGGGAGGGCGACGCGGTGCCGGTCGCGCCGTACTCGACCGTTCGCCGTCGCGACGACGACGACGACGACGACCGGTCCTCCCGGACTATGTAGATCGCGTCGCCGTCGTCTCCGTCGTCGTCGTCGTCCGCGGCGCCTCCCGATGCCACCGCCACCTCTTCCCCCGCATCGTCGTCGACGTCCATCGCCGCCGCCGCCGTCGTCGCCGCGGCCCCCTCCTCCTCCTCCTCCATCGCGACGACGACGCCATCGTCCTCCGCTCCCCCCGCGCCCTCGCCCTCCCCCTCACCCCCACCCGCCAGCTGGTCGTCATCGTCGCCTTCGTCGTCGTCGTCGTAGTACACCACATCGTAACCGCCCTCGGGGATTAATTCCAGCAGGCCCGTATCGCGATCCCTCCGGTACACGCGTATCTTCGACCAGTCGCCGCCCCCGCCGCATCCGTCCTCCGCGCCCTCTTGGCCGCCGCCGCCGCCGCCGCCGCCCCCCTCTCCCTCCCCCGCCGCCCTCGTCCCCCGTCGTCCCCCCCCCCTCTCCTTCCTCCCCTTGGACACCCGGTGTTGGTCGTCTTCCCCCCTAGTCTCAGACGACGGCGGTCGGAGGGCCTCGCGGGGCACGATCATTGCGCGGGACGACGGGCGGGGGGGGGGCGCCCCCGCCGCCGCCGATCCGACCGCCGCGTAGAAGGAGGAGGACCGTCCCCGACGACGTCCGTCGCGGACGCCATCGGAGACGCCGGCGTCTTCGTCGTCGTCGGGGGGGGACGACGCGGGGGGCGATCGGTCGTTGTTGCCGTTCGACGATTGGAGGAGGAGGGATAGGAAGACGGGATCCATGGCCATGGTGATGGCCTGCTTCCGCCGTTGTTGTTTTTTCACTTTTGCTTCCCGCACGCACCCGCTGCTCCCCAATCTCGGGCTTTTCCGCGGGAACAAAAATATTTTCCCGCCACGACAGAATCCTACAGACCTAACATAGTCATAAAGTGACGTCACTAAATGATGTCTAATTGATAGACGTACCCAAGACAGTTTTTATTAGATGACCATAAGTAAACATACGTTACAAGTCACTTCCCTCAACTTCATTTACGAAATCTTTCTAGTGTATCGTAGAGTACTAATAGTAGACACTTTTAATGATGTATTGTAGTAAGTACGATTTTCCCAGAATTTTTTTGTGCGTGCGAACATCAACGCAACCGCCCAATCCCAGATTTTTCTTATTTTTCTTTCACACGATAGAGTTGTTACATGCAATAGAAGAATGAGACACGAAGCATTCAAGTAAAGCCTTCGGCGGCTGGGAAGTTTGAGAATTACGCACAAGCCTCCATAATGAAGACGGAAGCCGCCGGTTGGTATCGCCCGATAGTAACCTCATATAAGACCATCATTCTACGCACTTCTTTTGTTGAGCGGACGAGCGAGCAGTCAAAGTCATAAATCATGGATTTCTTCACCGTTCGACGTGATCTCAACCCGTGGTTGGATTTCAACGCCAGCGTTTACATACCTCAACCATATCAGCCCCCCCGCCCCATAGTTAATGGGCACAACAAGCCCCGATTCGGGAAGCCGAATGACATTGGGATACTGTTTGATGGCAACGGAGACACTACGACGGACTACGTAATGGGAATCGTCGCCGGCGCGATTATTATATTTCTCGTTGCCGTTGTCTGGTCCTTTGCGATCATTTGCCTGAAAATTTCGGGACAGAAGCGCGTTGGTTTCCTCGCTGGGAAGTTCGTGCGTCCCTCTGCCAGCTCCTCGAACGGAGGTACAGAAGAGAACGGAGAGGGTGGTGGCTTTAAAAAAGTGATGGACAATGAGCAGGAGTTTAGCGAGGATCATGTAGAAGAAGCCGTAGCTGTGAATCGTATGTACAATGCAGCGGTAGATCCAGTTGCAGAGAAGAAGTTCAGGACGAGAGTTGGGGCAGTAAGAATCATGTTTGTTTTCAGCGGTATCGTTGTGATCGTGGCAGGTAAGAACAGCAATCTACTTGGACAATAATTCGTTTCACTTTCATGCTCTACACTGAAACTTTAATTTAGGAGGACTGTTTTACGCGAAGGGCGTCGTTTCGTTCAATGGCTCACTCAGTGACGTTCGAGACGGAATCGATCAGGTCCAAGCCCTTTGCAGGAAAGGCATTAACTTAACTGATAGCATCTTTGAGGCACAAGAAGAACTGAACGAGGGAGTGGAACCACCGGGAGAGACATCGAATGAGCAAATTTGTGCCGCGGATGAAGAATTGTCAGCGCAAATCAGAGAAGTGTACAAGGAACTCACTGGCAGTGTCGAAGAGTTGAGAACCATGTTAGCTGGCTCCCTTGACGACGTCGGTTCTGATCTGAATCAACTCTTGGTTCTAACCGAGGACATCGACAACAGCTTGGAGTCGGCAAATATTTTCTTTGCCGTCCTGATTGCAATCAGCGCTGTTCTCCTCGCGCTCGTCATTGCCATGATTGTGGGGGTCTTCTTTGCGTGGAAAGACCTTTCCAACTGCTTCACGAAGTGCATTCAATACGCTCTAATATGGCCATTGTTCGTCCTTATATTAATCCTGAGCTGGGTCTTCGCCATGCTCTTTCTCTCAGCGAGCCTTGCTGGGGCTGACTTCTGCATCGACCCCGACGCACAGGTCCAAACTTTCTTGAATAATCACTCTGAAGCATTTGATGGCATCATGTTTGGCTTTATAATGTATTACGTGTCGGTAAGTTTCCCTTACATGTCATCCTTTGTGAAGATGTAAACACACACTAAGAAAGGATCCCTTCATGCTGCTTAATCATTCTATTAATGGACAGGGATGCACTTTACTCCCTCCAGGCGAGGATGATTTCAAACAAATGGCGATATTGTTGGAAAATGTGCTGTCATATTCGCATGAGCTATTCAGCCTCTTAGCAGGCTTGTCCGTTGATTCAATTGCTCAGATTTGTGGATTGAGTACAGAGGACGCGACAACACTTAAAGCTTTGACGGTATTTTTGCATCAAACAACTCATTTTCTGAATAGAGTATTTACAGGTTTGAGGGATTTGCTTCGTTGTGAAAATTTCAACTCGATTTATACAACTTTCGTCCACCAAGCCTTATGCGTGGAGGGTGTGAGTGGTCTGGCGTACATATTTATCGCGTCTCTCGTTGTAGCTACTTTCTCGATGGTGATGATAATGCTCAGAGCCGCTCTCTACCCTATCAAAGAGGCCACTGCTTCTGAATCGAGAGGTGAGGAAATAATCGAGATTATCAAGGAGAAAGAACAACAAAATCAACCCCCAGACGAAGCCGAGGTGCCTGCATTGGAAACTTCAGATGCGTCTTTGTTTAAATGTGAGGATGCAGTCCAAGCTGTCGAGGATGAAGGTCGGAATATGCCTGCAGAGGAGACTGCAGAGGAGATTGCTGTGTTGACGACAGTGAAAAAATCCGAGTCACCTGAAATTTCTTGAGGCGATGGCAAAAAATGTTTCAATTTTAGGTTTGAGACCACTCTTCAAGTTACGAACTGAAGGTGTGATATCTGTTATTCGTTTATTCACAAGCATTCACAAATTGGGAGGAGCCACTGTGTTAAAATAGGATGCATTCAAACTCCCTTGTACACCACTACTATGGGTGAGAATTGGGCTCAGGGCAAATGTCTTTTATCTGGATACGTCTATTCGACATTTTTCCGGACATTGGAGTGCTAAGCACTGTACGTGCAATACTAAAAAATAGGATTTCCATATTTTGACTTAATGGGTTTGGGCAGAACATAGGACTTCCTTCATCAGGTGATCGGCCAAAGGATTTTATCTAGGAAAAACTGCCCAAAAATACCACCACTTTGTTGATCAACTTTCATTATGATCTCACGGAAAAAAAGGCTTTTAGATTCTTTTGACCACCAGAATGTGTATGCCCGTTTGCACCCTATTTGCTCACTTATCGAAATCCTATTCTTAACCTCTTTCACTTGAAAGATGCCAATGGTGTTGTGCGTGCATTCTTCCTCTTTAATTGTCTGTTGTAACCGTGCTGAGGCAAATCTTAATGGCGCACACCTCCACGCCCAATAAGTTTCAGTGGCATCCTTCACAACTGTGATGGTATTATTTGGGCAGACGACCCATGAAAATACACACTTTCAAAAGGATGATTGGGCGATGGTGAAGGGGACAACAACAGCAGGCAGCAGCAAGGACGGTGATAACAGCAATGATGGCAGCGGCGTCGACGGTGGTGACAGGGGCGGCAGCGGCTGAGGCGGCAGTGTTGATGGTGGTAGCGGTGGCAGTGATGACAATGTGACAACAGCAGCGATGACGGCGGTGGTCGCTACACAACAATCAACTAAAAGCCGGCTGCGGGCTGCGGCGGTGGCAATGGCAGTGGCAATGGCAATGGCAACTGTGACGGTGAGGGTGAAGGTGAGGGCTGCATTACCACACGTTGTGAAGTGATAGTTGCTTAAAAAAAGAAGTGGTATGGTAAGCTTATTTTAAGTGCGAGCGTCTTGCTATTACTAAGTTCAAGTGTCATGGATCCGAATATTCTGACAACAGGAATAGGTGGGATTGAATCTCCCTGTTATTACCTTATTACGTACTATGACCAATAGCTTATCTATGCTAAAGTAGATAATACATTACTAAAGTAGACACAAGTCAACTTTCAGTCCCACCAGTCGTGGATGTGACTGCCCCTACGCCTACATACCTCACGGCTGGGTACTGCACTCTTCCCCACTAAGATAAACGCCTAGTCTATCCTAGTCCTCCTGTTGGTTTGGTGAAAGGCAAAATCTTCTCGAAAACCTTTCTGACTATCCCTCAATCTAGATGGGTATGTCACATCGCTGGGATAGTTCGCGGTTTAATTGATTCGCACGTGTACGGTTTACTTACACCGTTTGAAGACTTCCTTAGCCTATGGTTTGCACATTTGGTTTTATGTGGCTAACTAATGACCAATGAACTGTCTTAGTCTCAACTTGCACATTTGTAGCTATGTGGCTGCGGGCTCTCTGTACGGTATAACCCTTCTGATATTTATTCTTTCTGAGACACCTGGTCTTATCTCTTTTGTCAGAGTGCCATTTACATGTGTCTATATTACTCGATATGGTCCACTGGTCCGTTTGCCTAATTTGTGAGGTTTCCAATATTTCTTAAGTATTCGTTGTTGAGGAACATAGTCGTAGCGACGTCGTTTCTGATTTTCTCATATTAGATTGTCATTGATTAAATGTTCTCGTCTTTGTGTGATGGCATGACAATCAGCAATTAAAGGGATGTTAAGGAACATGCATCTGCTGTAGGTCAGGACTCCGGGACTGCTACCCAGGGTAGAATGTATTCCTGCTCTCATAGCATGCATAGCGATGGATAATGCTTCATCTACATATTCTTTTGCTTTAGTAATATTCTGAGGTGGTTCTCCATGCAATAATGTTCTTAGAACGTTTCCAACTGTTTGATGCATTCGTTCACATACAGCATTGGACTGTGGATTCTTTGCTGTCGTACATACATCTCTGATGTGACAATTCTGTAATAGTGTTTGGAATTCGGGTCCTGTAAATTCTCCTCCAGGGTCGTGAATACAACGTTGTGGCCATGGATAACGTGTAAGCCAACATTGTGCAAATTTTCTCATGATATGATCTGAGGTCTTGCAATCAACTCTAACAATTTCTACCAAGTTAGTCACAGTATCTATTGCTGTCAGTGCATCAAATGTGTATGGTATTCCACGGACTTGAACTATCCATGGTCCTATTAGATCCACAGCACATTCTTCAAATGGGATTGAACGTACTTCTCGTTCTGGTAGGAATCCATATCCCTTGCCATCTAATTTGTTTCTCTGGCAAAAGTCACAGTTGAGGTGGTCAACTATTCTGCGTAGATCTCTATGATAGTATCTCTGACTTAACTGTCTATAGAGTCTCTTACTTCCTGGATGACCAGTGACCTGATGGTACCACTTAATAGTAGGCACTATTAGATTTTCAGGTAATGCAATTCTCCAATTGGCTGCATTGTCACCAGGCTTAGTGTAACATAGTATGTCTTCAACATCATTAATCGTCTTGCGACTGTACCAATTTGGATGTTTGACTGATGACTGTGTGAGTTTGTCGTCTTCATCTTGTTTTTCTTTGATATTCTCCAAATCTAAAGGGTTATCTTCAACCATATCTTTGGGGAGATTGAGATAACAATGTTCAATAGAGGAATTAGATGTTTTGCTGTGATTCACGTCTCTTTTCTTCCTTCTCTTATTTGATGAGATACATGAAAGATTTAGAAGACAATCAATTATTGTTCTGTCCTCTAATAATGACGAAAACAATGAGTCATGTTTATTGTCACTCTCTGAGTTGTTAACATCATTAGCGGCTTTCTTCCCCACTAAGGGTGAGCTTACATCATTGCGCGACAGCCTTGAGAAAGTGTCTGCAATAACGTTGCGTGGACCTTCAATGTAGTGTAGTTCAGGTCCATATTCATCAACATAGGAGATCCATCGAAGTCGACGTTGTGAGGAGTCACCAATGTTTAGTATATTTTTGTGATCGGTGTGAATATGAAGTTCAGCACCAAATAACATTGAACGGAATTCCCGTAGAGTCGCAACGACACAAAGGAGTTCCTTATCAATTGTGGCATAATTCATTTGTGCACTATTAAGCTTCTTGCTGTAATATGCAACTGGTTTGCCTGTTTGCATGATGCATGCACCGAGTTGGTAATCAGATGCATCAGTGAAGATGTGAAAAGGTTTATTATGGTCAGGATATGCACATAACACATCAGCTGTCATTAATGCTTTCATTTGGTCGAATGCTGTTTGCATCTCTGGTGTCCACTGAAATGCAGGAGGTTTGACGCCCTTCTTTGGTGTCCCAGTTTTAGCTGTGAGTGGTGCTAAAATATGAGACCTGTGTGGCCACATATCCCTGTAATAATTGATCATTCCAACAAAACCGCGTAACAATTTAAGGTTGGTCGGAGCTTGCATTTTTATTACTGCATCAATTTTCTTTTTCCATGGTTTAAGTCCATTGGGAGTAAGCCAATAGCCTAACCAGTCAGTTTCACTGACTGCCCATTCACATTTAAGTGGATTAACTGTGAAGCCATTGTCTTGTAGTTTAGTTAATATACTGTGCAGGAGCTGCAGGTGGTCATCCCAGGAATGGCAAAAAGCACCAATATCATCCATATAGATTTCTGCATCGGTGATATCACGGAATATATTTTCCATTACTTCCTGAGCATAATCAGGAGAGCATTTAAGACCCACGGGTAGTCTATTATATTTGAATTTCCCAAAGGGTGTTACAATGGTGCAAAGGTCTTTTCACTCATCATCAAGCTCAAAAGTGTAATATTGCATGGATATGTCTAATTTAGTAACAAATTTGTATCCTTTACGTCATCGTAAGATGTCCATAATTATAGGTAGTGGGTATTGTTTTCTCCGAACTACCTGGTTTAATTCTCATAAATCACTGATCCAGCGGACTCTGCCATCCTTTTTGGGTGTAATAAACGTCGGTGATGCCCATTCACTGGCACCTTGTGGTGATAAGACACCTATCTCCACTAAGTGAACTAGCTCCTTTTTAAAGGCTGCAAGGTGAATTACTGGTACTGGATATGGTCGAGCATGTTTTGCAACTGCTCCTGATATCAAATTGATATGGAATTTTCTGTTCGGGTAGACACCCAAGGTTCCATCAAAGAATTTAGTGTGCTCTTTCAAGACCTGTTTAAGGTCCTCCTTTTGTTGTGGTTGTGGATTTAAGTGAGTAAGTTGATTAGTGACTTCATCCACTTCAACTTTCTCATATTTGGCATCTAAAATTTCAATTGCGTAGCAGGTTGGATCATACCAATCCATGCCAAATAGTTCTTCCTCCTGTTGAATTTCTACTATGCATGCCATAGCTTCAAAATCCTTAGGTTCAAGAAGATGTGGATTGCGCAGTGGCAATTCACTGTCAAACCATTCCATGGTTCCAGTACTGTACTTGACATCTATGCCTGTCTTGGTCAAGAAGTCAGCACCCAAAATAACATCATATTTACAGGTCTCTGACTGAAATACAAGGGCTTTCTGTTGATCAACATTGCGGTTTTTGTCAAACTCAGGTAACCTGAGATTACGCATGATTACTACTTCAGTAGAAGTGTAAGTCCCAGCTAGGGTATTTATTTGCCTGCTGTTGGTTATTTCACAAGGCTTACAATTTCTAGGTAAGCACTTTCTGTTGATCATTGTTGNCTAGGGTATTTATTTGCCTGCTGTTGGTTATTTCACAAGGCTTACAATTTCTAGGTAAGCACTTTCTGTTGATCATTGTTGCGGTGGATCCTGAGTCCAGCAATACTTTCAGTAAAATCCTTGATTTGACTGAGGAAATGGTATCTACTACCATAATGGTCACTGGTGTGAGGTTATTAGAGACAGTTTTTAATGGCTTGTCTACTGCTGCTTCGCTGCCATCATGTTCAGACATGGCATACACATCATCTATATTTTTGTAGTGTGCGTTTCTATCATTTAAGGTTTTTTGTACGTTCCTAGTAGATTCTAGTTTGCTTGTAGTATTGAGAGTGTCAATTGTTACTAAGTCAGACATTTGTTTACTATGTAGTAATCCTAAGTCGAACAATACCTTTTCAAGACAATCAGTACTCAAAGTACTTTTCCTAGTTTCTACTAGTGCAGGCTGTCAATTGCCAAATGCGAACGGGTTAGTCCCGTTTCCGAAAAGGTCTTCATCATCCCAATTGGAGAAGGATAGGAGTCCTAAAACGCATCATCCCAATCGGAGATGTCTTTCTCCAAAGGCTTGATGGGATTGCTCTTGTGGGATTGGATGAGAACTTTTGTCACCCTTGTTTTTTGGGGCACTTGCCATCCAAACTTAGGTGATAATTGTCATTGACAATTTTGCCTCCGCCGCTGGCGATGGTTTCACCATCGCTTGGCATGGGAGTGTTGTGGCTCCTGCACGACTCGTCATCGCTACTCGCGTAGCGGTTGTCGTGCTGGTAATGAGCATCGTGTGCACGTTTGCCGTTGCTGTTCGCGCGTGGATGTATTCCGGCTCGATTGAGCGGATTCGAGCGACACTCTGCAAAGGAGTGATTGGAGCGCTCACCATGCACGTGACAGGGCTTAAACCCCTTCTCGCTCTCAGGGGGACTCTTCTTGTCGTCGCTGCGCTTGTTGTGGCACTTGTTGTTGTGGCGGCGATCACCGCGTTTGCGGTTGTCGATCTCGCGACGTCCGTACTTGTTGCGGCGGTTGTAGTCGTTGCCGCGTCCTCACATTGCAAAGGGCTTCTCAGGCCTGCGTTCGCTGGCAAAGTGTTTGAGCTTGCGAGCGTAGCGTTGCTCGAGCTCGTGGCGCATCTCGCGCTTCGCATCGAATCAAACCTTTTCGACCTGCAGACGGCAATAATGGACGTCATTCATGCGAGTGTCGTAAATCGACTCGAAATACTCCACGAGAGTCTGTAGAGTCTCTTTGCGGAGCTTGCGACCGGAGCGAACGTACTCAGCTCGGTCGGTCTTGTGGAAGGTCATGTAGAACCATTCCACTTGAAGACCTGCACTGGGCGTCTCGATGTCGCCCGGGTAGGAGTTCCACATCAAATGGTCAATGGGCTTTGTGGCCAACGCCTTTTGGATGTTGTAGTAGCCCGATCTCTGGGCTTATCCTCGTGCAAGGCTTTTTGGAGAAAAAGCGCGATTGCATGGCAAAAGTTCTCTTCACGCGAACGATCTTGCTTGGCGGTGACGTTTGACGGATCGACTGGTTCTGGAAAGAACTCGTGTACAATCTGCTTCCAGGCAGTTTTATACTGGCCTTGGAGCATGTTATCGAACTCCGTGAAGGAGTGAGTCCAGTCAAGGTTGATTTTCCCGGCCCCACTGTTGAAATCGGGGATCGTCTTGTCAATGGTGAACTCGACACCAAGTTTGCCACTGTCCTGATGGACTTTGGCTTTCACCTTGTTGAAAGAGTCATTGCTCTGCAACTTGTAGGTCTCTGGAAGAAAGGTTTTCTCATCCCAGTTCTTCGATAGAAGAAAAAGGGGCTTCTTCTCTTAGATCAAGGCCTTGAGCCATGACTACTGTCTGACGATGTCAGTGGTCGTTTTATCCGTCCGGGGACATGGATCTGGTCAGTTTAGTGCCTTGAGGGCTGCTTCCCTGAGGGCGATGGCGTTTCTGAACGCTTACGTGGTGCTTCTATTTGCTTTCTGGCAAGGTAGAGCTGTTTAAACAGTGCGTTACCACACGTTGAAGTGATAGTCGCTTAAAAAGAAGTGGTCTAAAAATTATGAGCTTATTTTAAGTGCGAGCATCTTGCTAATTCTAAGTGGGCTTCTCGAGTGTCATGGATCCGAATATCCTGACAACAGGAATAGGTGGGATTGAATCTCCCTGTTATTACCTTATCTGGTACGTACCATGGCCAATAGCTTGTAGGATCTTAAGTATATATGCTAAAGTAGATAATACATTACTAAAGTAGACACAAGTCAACTTTCAGTCCCCAATGCTGGAACTGATTGGTTGACGTGCAGACCGCCAGTCGTGGATGTGACTGCCCCTACGCCTACATACCTCACGGCTGGGTACTGCATCACCATGGTGTGAGCCAATCACTCCTTGTTATTCCTGTATGCATACAGGGATCAAAATCAATCCCCGTATGCGTACAGGGATAGATGATATCCCCATATCCATATGGAGATTATGTGTCATGCTATCCCCATATGCATATGGGGATTTAGATCAATCCCCGTATGCATACGGGGGTATCAAAGATCCCCGTATGCGTACAGGGATTGCATGACACATAATCCCCGTATGCATACGGGGATCAAGATCAATCCCGTATGCATACGGGGATCACGGAGATCCCCGTTTGCATACGGGGATCACATGACACTAATCCCCGTATGCATACAGGAATTTGTGCGATCCCCGTATGCATATGGGGATATTTTAGTCACTAACCATATGCATACGGGAAATATTTCCATATGGGAAATCAAGTCTTGTATCCCCATATGCGTAATTTTGCATACAGGGATTGCCGTATGCATTTGGGGATCCCCATCTGTAAACGGGCAGGGATCGCTAAAAAGTTTGCATATGGAGATCCCCGTACGCAAAATGAAGTTGTGCACATACGGGGATTACCATATATATTAAACAATCCATTTAGCCAGGGTACTTTCTTGCACCCCCCAAATCATATCTCTCAACGCACAAATTAAAATTCTTCTCTGCAGCCCAGAGCTCTTCCATCAAGCAGCAGCATCTCACAACATCTGCTGCCGCAGCATAGTAAGCTACCATTGAGCCGGCTCATCCATATCAATCCATTCCAAGATGAGTGCTCCTCATCTGCCCCCTGTTGGTCCTGATACAACTACACCATTGCANTAAGCTACCATTGAGCCGGCTCATCCATATCAATCCATTCCAAGATGAGTGCTCCTCATCTGCCCCCTGTTGGTCCTGATACAACTACACCATTGCAATCGCAAGAGACGACAGTCTCTGCACTTAACCACAGATTCTATTTTTGAGGATTTGTCAGTGGACAGTGGACAAGGAGAGGATGCAACATTACTTTCCTTGACGAGCATATTTTTTCATTGTCCCTTTATCAAAGAAAGTGCCAACAGCCAGAATGGAAAGGTGTCTTTGTTATGCAAGTGGTGTGGTAAAATTTTCACGCCAAGGCATCAATCACGGGCGCTTAAGCATGTGTTGAAAATTACATGTGGTGATATTGCCATTTGCACTTCAGCCATTCCCAAGAACTATGAGGATCAATACCGTGCATTGTATGACAAAACATGGAACAATCATTATCAATGAAGCGCTCACATACACACATTGATGATGCTCTGATTACGAAACAGTCATTAGCTGTTGCTAATCTACTTGAAAAGCGTGGAGTTGTGGTGAGTGGTGGTGCATCCTCCTCTTTGTCTATGAGTATTCATTCTCTTCCATCAGTGCAGTCATCGGTTCCTATGACGGTCAGTGCTGGAGCAAGATATTCTTCCATGACAACCTACAACAGCATGAGAGGCTCCACACCGTTTGGTCTATCTTCACAGCCATCCATCTCTGCATCCATCCAGAACATGGACATCCGTAAGTCCCACAATGCCATAGTTGAAATGGCCATAGCTGACTTCTTTCATTGTGAGAATATTCCAGATGCAGTTGTTGAGTCACCAAGGTTTAAAAGGCTTGTAAAGGTGTGCCGCCTAGTTGGAGATGATTTTGTTGTCCCAAATCGCAAAAAGGTTGGTGGGGAGTTACTGGATATCAATTATGAGAATACCTACAGTCTAAACAAGGCTGAGCTGATCAAGGAAGCAAAAGTATTTGGATTTGCGTGGATGGGTGATGGCGCAACCATCCATAAAATGCCTTTGATGAATATCCTTGCGTTGAATGGAACTACTGCTCCCATGACTGTCTCGATACATGATTGCACAAAGCATATTTAGGAGGGAGGGAAGAAGAATGCGCCATACATTGCAGAACTGTTTGAGGTGAAGGTGATGGAGTAGGATCCCCATTTTCTCTGCACTGATGTGTTCTACTTTGATGGGGCATCCAATGTACAGAAGGCTGGGCAAATATTGATGGCAAAGTTTCCTCGAACATTTTGCTTCCATGGGGGTGAACATGCTGTGTCACTCTTCTTCTCATCAATTGCAAAAATCAAGCCAGTCAAGGTACACCGTGCAATGTTGATGAACCTTAGTCAATCAAATACTCACCTTGTCTATTTGTCAGGTTTTGATTCTCAAAACGTGCAGGATGTATAATGTCATTGGATCGGGTGCCAGCCATGCAATCTATGCGCAATTCATGGCACAATCGGCATTGGCAAATAGAGGTAGAAAATTGTGCCATATCCGAGGTGCTGGTACCCAAATGGCTCTACTGTTTTATGCCATGATGCGTCTTATTTGTCTTCAGCAACCATTGAAGACCGCTATTCATCAACAGAAATTTTTAGATCTGACTCAGACCACTACCATTAGTGCTGGGGGGGCAGTTCAGGATATTTAGGACAAAAACTTTTGGAAGTGCATGTACATCCTACTTCGTGCTGTGTTTCCTGCACTCAGAGCTCTTTGGTACTGTGATTCAAACACACCTTGCATGGACAAACTTTTCCACATATCACACAGGACCATGGTGGCAATTAAAAATTCACTGGATGACTTGAATGACGAAAGCCTTTTTGGCAGCCTCAAGACTGACCAGAACTTAATTGAAGAGGGCAACATGGTTATGGGATCCGATCTGAATAACAGCGCAAATAATGATGAAGATGAAATAGTTTCTCAAAAGCCTACTCCTGTTACTAACGGTACTGATGATGAACTCAGCAGCGATGAAGGTGAAACAGAGACACCAAATAATACAACCATGTCATTTGGACGTCAGGTAACTTGGCATTGGAACAAACGCAAGCAACATATTGAGCATGAGTATTCAATTGCTGCTTGGGCATTGTGTGTAATGGAGTCTGTTTGGGCTGATGTTAGAGAACGATTAACTGGTGAACACCGTGACTCAATTGAAAAGGTAGTCGCTCGTCTTCATGTGCCACCTTGTCCTAACCCGAATCTTACTGTTCATACAATGTTGACTCACAAGATCATGGACAATTTCTCGAATGAGTTCAAGGCATTCCAGAACTGCATCCAACTGTATCACAATATGAGCCACTGGGCATGCTCTGACTGTGTAACTGGAAAGTCATACTTGTGGCACGAGAAGTATTCTCTTCCGTACACAGTTGTGTTGGAATTTGTAGTTGTAGGGTGTCGTGTAACATCAAAACTGTGTGGGATAGGTCCAGCCAAGAGAAGCTGGGGAGGAGTCAAGCAAATCAAGGATGGAGTTAGATCTCATCTAGGTGGCAAGTCAACTGAGAAGAGAAGTGTGATATACGTAACTGCCAAAATTCAGGAGTCAAGGATGCACCAACATCAAATGGAAAAGGTAGATGCACACGGAAAAGATGCAATGTTTGGAGAGGATGATATCAACTTTGATTTGCAGCTAGAGTAGTTTGGTGTTGATACAAGTATATTGAAGGAACCAGCAGTGCAACATATTTTTTGTGTGTGGGTAGAAGATTGGGAAGTGGAGGCCAGGAAAAATAATGACTGTGTGTCGGAGACACTCTTGCTTCAGAAGTATAAAGGTCTTGTCTTTCGTGATCCCGACTCTGATAATGATTTTTGTATTTGGGAACGGAACATGGAGTTCCGTCGTGGGAGAGGAAATGGATGGTTCCTGCTTGGAATATGTGCCACTAATGGAGTAGAAGATGAGGGGTTTTCGCTTGAGCTTGCATGTGACATGATAGGGGATACACCTCAGAGGGAGGGTATTCAGGTAGTGCGTCGAGAGCCTGTCCAAGAGTACAAATCAAGACTAAGAATCAAAAGTAAGAAAACTAGACTTGATATTGGGAACTGATTATTTAAATAGAAAAGACGGTAGACCAATTAACATCTATAGAAAGTTGTTTGTGTCCTCGATCTTTGGAGCGTAGTATTTTCCCAAACAAATTGTGACTCCAGCATCACCAGAATATATTTCCTGTCCCATAACCATCAAACCCAAGCATTTACCCCATCAATATTTGGATAGTCATGTTTATACATACGATAACATGGATGACGGCTCTGGCCCTCCTCCACGAATTCAGTGATGCCAGTCATCACCAGCCACTTGCTCTGGATTAATTCTCTCATTCTGGGGCATTTCGCCTTCACCTCACAGTACAATAGTTTGTCAGATTTTGCGCATGGAACATAAACTGTCTCAGCCAACCTAAACTTCTCCTGATCCAAATATCTCAAAAATCCAGCAACATTCAATTTTCTCCCACCATCTCCCTCCATTGGCTCTACTCCAATCTTCAAATGATAGGTTTCGGTAGATATGCTCCATGACTTGCACACACCTGCAAAAGCAATCACATTCTCCCAATTATTTATCCCCACATATTGTTGAATAACCTCTAGAGTTAAATCAGTGATGTCCATGATAGTGGCGTGAAGACCGACTGGGCACATATCAATTGTAGATGCCGCCAAGGAGAATCTGAAGTGATGTCTGCACTTTCCGGTCCAAAACAACGCCTTTCCACAGTCAATCTCCGTGCAATATTGCTTTGCACCATGATTTTTGCAAACCCCCTTCCTGACGGCTTTGTTTGTGCATCCGTTCTTGCTGCATTGTTTCTTTTTATAGCCATTTTGGACGCAGACTCCGCCGGGTGTTTGGGCAAAGTTAGAACACTGTGGATATGAACACTTACTGCGAACTGCAAACACGACCGCCATGCAGATGACAATACCCATTGCAATCTTTCACGGGGTTTTGTTGGCATCCTTCATGCAAGCAGATCGCATTCACCATTGTTTTGCTGGTTATGTTGGTTGTTGAGTGTTTGGAGGATGTTGTGTGGTGGTTGTGAAGAGACATCGCCGCTACACACAAAAGCCGACAACCAGTCATGTGAGAGGGTGTCAAATTTGGAGCAGAAGAATTTTTTGAGGAAATGCAAGAACTGTTCCGTGAGTGGATGTCAAAACTGAGTGGATGCCAATTTGGCAAGAAACTTCAATCCTTTCTGGCATTGATTTACTGACTACCATGTGTAGAGATGTACCAGTGTGCGGATGAACGGAGGCTACCATGTGTAGAGTAGTGCCAGTGAAGGTGTCATAACGCTTTCTCCCTTTTTCCCGTGAGCCGAACATCAAACCACAAAACACACACACACAAGAACACAAATAAAATAACAACATGAACAATTGGACAATGGCCAGAACGAAGTAGACTGCACGCAAGTCAACTGGGGGAAAGGCCCCACACATTCATCTTGTAGCAAAGGCTGCACGCAACCTAGCCAGATCCTTTGGGTGCGTGAAGAAACCCCATTGTTAGCGCCCTGGGACCGTCCCGTCACCCTTTGTGAGATCCGTAAATACCAGAAGAACACGGACCTTTTGATGAGGAAGGTACCCTTCCAGCGTCTTGTCCGCAAGATTGCTTGTGGCATAAAGTCGGATTACGAATGCAGAGCACGGCCCTCCTTGCCCTCCAGGAGGCTGCGGACTGCGGAGGCATACCTTGTTGGCCTCTTCAACAACACCAACGAATGCGCACTTCATGCAAAGTGTGTGACAATTATGCCAAAGACATGCAGCTAGCACTACGCATCCGAGGTGAAAAAAGGTGATGGCTGCAGTGAAAGAGTGGTTGTCGACAGAAGAAGTGTGCAGCGGCGATGGCGGCCACAGCAGAAAAGGTGATGGCTGGGGGCGGGGACAACTCAGTATTTGTTGTGATCAATTTAATGTTAACATCATTATTTATTAAAAGATCCAACTAGAGGACGCCATCATAGATGGCGGCATCGTTGCCGAGTATCAATTACTCCCATCGTTGTCAGAACTAGAAAAAAAGTGACAAATTGTCGTTGGACAAGTAGTTGTCCACCCCCGCTGTCTCCCCCACACAAGCAGCACAAGATATCGATTTCGTGGATGGTGGATATTCCATCTTGCTTTCTATTCCTGGACGGCTGGCTTGCATATCATTGATCTGAAATTGTAGTCTACCAACCTCACCAGATAGACGGATATTCTTGCTGTATACTATCCCTTCTAGCCAGCGAAACTCATCCCTCTGACTCCAATCAGTCCAATACATCTCCTTGGCTGCTTCTTCCAGTGATGTAATATTCTCCTTGAGTTCAGAAATTAGTAAATCAGCATTGTTAATTGCAAGCTGAGCCTTTAGATCATCGATCACATTGCTTTGACTCCAATAATCCAAATAAAGCCGATCATAATCAAAAGAAAGCCAATCCTGCGATTCCTCCAGCGCTCTGCACCTATGGGCGGCCTCTTCTCTCGTGACTTCATCTGTCCAACAACGATGGCCAATGCATGGTTCTGATCGGCCAGAACCCCTCTTTTTTTACCACATCAATCCCGGCTATGCAATTACAATACCGGAGGATAGCCCAAACACAGGCTTTGCCGGCGACGCAGATGCCAAAGCCAGCGCCCCATCTGGAGCAGACAGATCAATAACAGAACTGGAGTAGCGCGCTGCTGGCTGGCGAATGAACACAGGCCTTGCCCTCGATGTAGATGCCACAGCCAGCGCCGCATCTGGAGCGGACAGGTCAATGACGGAACCGGAAGAGCACGGTGCTGGCTGGCGAATGCTCACAGCCTTTGCCAGCAACGCAGCGGATGCCACAGCCTGCGGCGCATCTGGATTGGACAGATCAATGACAGAACCGGAGTAGCGCGCTGGTTGGCCAATGCACACAGGCTTTGCCGGCGACGCGGATGCCACAGCCTGCACCGCATCTGGAGCGGACAAGTCAATGACAGAACCGGAGGAGCGTGCTGGTTGGCAAATGCACACAGACTTTGCCCGTGACGTGGAAGTGGGGACGGAAACCACCACCACCTTGCGCTTTGGGTTGAGTGTTGGACAAAAGTGGCAAGGCCCTGGCTCACTGCTGCCCTCATTCTTATGGGTGCATTGGCCACAAATCTAGTCGATGTTGGATGATGCCATGGCATTGTTGGCCTTTTTATGGTAACTGTGATATAAAGAATAATTCCTGGTCTGTTCCTCATTTGTTGTTTTTCCTGCATGCATCAACCACGCACTAGTACTGTACTGATTCCTACGTGCATGTAGGAAAGTGTGTCGGAAATGATGTCACCGACACAACGCCGACAGCTGAAAAATTGGCCGACATATCAGAATGTTGCCGACGTGTAGGGACGACATTTCCGACATGTCGGCGACAGACAAAAATGTCTGTCATTTGAGGGGGGTAGCCGACAGACACATTTGCCGACATTGCCAGCCAAGTCGAGGATATGTCCTCTATTACTATGTCATCAACCTTTATACATATACTTATTGCAACCATGTTGATGCCAGTCAATTTTACTATCACAAGCCACAAAGAGTTAAGAGAGTTTGTTCACGGTGGGGCTGTGGGCGCCTGCTTGATACACTCCTCCTCAGCCCATGCCCACCTCGGTGGTGGGGGGGGCCTCCAACTCTCCTTGTTGTCGTTGTGTCTGACATGATGGGTCCTACCCAGGTTGATGGCAACTCACCACTTAGAGGAGCAGGGCTTTGAAAGAGCCCTTACTACTCCCTGCAAAGTGTTGACACTACCCACAACAATCTTCACTTGTACTTGTAGTCTTGTTATGGTGCAAGCCTAGGTGGCCTAAAAAACTCTTAAACATACTTAACATTTTAAGAGTTTTTTCGAGGTCCAATTTGATAAATATTTAAGGTGATTATTGGTAAAGACACGTAATAGTAAACGAGTGTTGAAAGAATAACATGCTAGTTTAACCGCTCCAACTAAGTATCCACTTGTTTTACTTATGTAGTTCCCGTTAGTTTGATATGTCACACCCCTATTTTTTTAAGTGGCCAACATGTCAACTGGAGCCCTCTTCCATGATGTAAGAATCAACCGACTTTGGCGTGTCTGATTGGTAATATCGGAGAGAGTGCTTGCCCGATGGCGGCGTTTAGTGGCTTTTATGAAAGCCACGAACCTCCTCCATCAGATGATGCGTACGGTGTAGTACCGTTGCATCATGATGGCCATAAAAACGTCCAGCAAAGAGGGTGCGTTTTACATGATTGTTTTGTTGATTGTCGCCATGGCGGCCGTCGGGGCGATACGGAGTGAGTAGTCGCCCAATGGCAGCGTCCAGTGGCTTCCAATGTAGCCCTGGACGTGTTGCATTGGGCAATGCCACGTGATTTGCTTCTGAGCGCCTCTGCATGACCATCGAAATGGCCTGTGACGGAGGAGCATTTGCTCGTCGCCGCCAATATTGTGCTTGACACTACTCATAGCTAAGGAACATGTTATGGTCCATTAAAACTATTAATCTAATAGGTATTATTAGTTTATTCGTATGGTATTGGCCGCCGCCAACAACAATGGACACCCTTTCGGCAACCATTGTTGCCGGAGGGCGAGCCCAATATCAATAAAACATAGAGGTCAATGTAAATACATTTATTTCTACTTTAATTTATTTAATCTATTAAATCGCTTCGATGGCGTCCTTGGAAAAATCATGTGCAAGGCCTCCCACCCCTCAGGTGGTGTGGGATCATCAAATCCATGCCAACTGAGGGGTTGGTGGCTCCACCATCATGGTGATGGTGTTTGGTAGGTCTTTGTGTTGTGTGTTTTGTTCTCATCTGGTTGTCGTATGAAGACAAGTACGAGAGAATAACCTTAAGATAGGGTTATGGGTGTGACAAAGTGGCCCACCCAGGCTTGCACCATACCTGTGGGGATGGAGTGTCCAAGGGGAAAATAACACTTTTGTTGGTAATCTTAGTTACCGACTAAGCTAATACACAATAAGATGACACCATTCTGCTGAAGGATACATCTCTTTAAGGAATTGCTAAATATATAATTAGCAGGGCCTGGATTATAGTCCCCGAGAGCACCTACAAATGATAATTCTGCACAGCACTAGTTTAGCATGGGATTCCTGTTTGATATATACTCCAACGAAGAACGCGTCGTTATCATTCTCATTTCGAAGCACCTCCACTTTGCCGGTCGGATTTCATGCCGCGAAAAATCCGTGTGTCCTTTTGTCGGGAGCGTTGTCGCATCCAGGCTCTTCTCCCCCGTCTATCCTCGGGGGACCGCCCAAAGTGGAGGACGCGCTGCCCGCCTCCTCATCTCTACCTACTCCCCCCCCCCACCGACGGATCCTACTACCTACACTGCTACGGCAAGTTGATGAAAACCTTCCCCCCCCGCTCGCCCAATCCGTACACAGGAAGCGACGCGCCCTTGCTCCCGCCGAAGAGGAACCCCAGGACCTTCCCGCTCTCCTCCCTCACCGGCGCGCCCGTTCTCAGGTTGTACGTCGCGCCGCAGAAGTCGCACTGGATCCTCGCGTCGCCCCCGTCGCCCCCCCCCGTCTCGTCGTTCGGTCCGAGGACCCTCGCCTTCGTCAGCGGTATCTTGCAGCTCGCGCACGACGACGAGAAGCAGTACGTCTCGCCCCCGCGGTTCACGATGGACACGGCGCCGTTCGGGTTGGTCCCCCTGTCGACCAGGGCGGACACGCCCGTCTCGACGACCCTCACGACGTCCCTCTCCCGGGGAAGCGATTTGATGGAGGGGATGGTGGTTTGGATCCAATTACCCTTGTTCCCGCTCTCCTTCTTGTTGGCGCCCCCCCCCCCCCCCCCCCCGGCTCGGATCCCCTGATGATGGATTTGGGCTTGCCGAGCCTGCTGTTGTTGTTGTCCCCCCCCCCCCCCTCGCCGCCGACGTCGAGGCCCTTGCCCCTCTTGACCGCGCACACTAGGGCCTGCCGTTGTTGGCGGGGGGGATGCGACGCCGGGACGAAGCCGTAGACGGCGGCGGGCGCGCCGAGGAGCAAGATTGCGATGGAGCGCTTCATCATGATCGATGGATGGTTCGTTCGCGCCAGAGAGATGATGTTGTTGTTGTTGTTGTTGTGGGGATGGAGGAAGAAGAGTCAGCATGTTGTGTTGTTAGTGAAGCTAGCTAACACATACGGTATGAATTCCTCTATGCATAATAGCGCCCGGCGACCACGCCACCACGGGTCACGCATGCTATTGGTATGGTAGTAGGCACAGTAGGCAGCGAAGAACATGATATCCGGCAGACTTAGTTCAGAGTCGGAGCAATCCATGCTACCATAACGCGCTGATGATAATATCCCGATCATATTATTCTCGTCCCTGGCCGCGCTCCGGCCGATCGATCCCCCCCCCCCCCCCGCCGCCCTCAGTCCTCCTCCGCCGCGGTGGCGGACGGGCTGCGCCGACCTCGCATCCGTCCTTCCGCCCGCCGCGAGCTCCGTCCTTCCGCCCGCCGCGAGCGGCGGATCCGGGAACCCCTCCGCGCCGGGTGGTGGCCCGACACCGGCGCACGGAAGGCCCTGGGGGGGGGCGATGCGGACCCGATCTGTCGACGCGAGCCCTGCCGGTCCCCCCCCCCCCCCGACGACGACGGCGACGGCGACGGCAGATTCGAGGAATTGCATCGGCGCTCCGTGCGTCACCGAGACGGCGGCGAGGGGACGCGTCGTCGCCGGCCGGGCCGGCCCGTCCGGGCGATATCCCGTTGCGGCGGTCGGGGTACGCCCCGGGCTTCCTGCACGACGAGGGCGGCGACGAACCCTTGGCGGACCCTGCCCTTCGACCGCCTGGAACGGCGACATGACGAGATCCCTGTACGATCCGATCAATTCGGATTGATTGCCTCGACCTTGTCGGGCGACATGCGCGGCTTTGCGCCATCCAGGTACTGCGTACGAGAGAACGCATCGTCGATAACGAGCGGTTGGACGACGCCTTCTTCTCCGCGAGCTGTTTTCGATGCGTCGATGCCTGGGTCGGCGTTCGTTTTCGCGGAGGGCCCATCCCCGCGCGCGGCCGTATTTTTACCGGCCTGGTCGAGAGCCTGGGGTGTTCGCATCGCATGCATATATCGGATTCCACGAGAACGGGAGGGCGGATGCTGCCGCGGAAGGAGGGACGATACGCGACGACACGACGGACTACTGCGGGATCGACGACGATGACGGGGCTGGACGGGAAGGACGAACAACAACCATCGACGAGAGGGATCGGGAGCCGGTGCGCAAGTTCGAGGAGATCGGCCGATCGCACGAGAGGAACATGAGCTCGGGCTACCTCGAGGCAGGTACCGAAGAGACGCTGATTACCCCCCCCCCCCTCTCTCTCTGTAGAACGACAATCGCAGTGATTCGCACCGAGATAGGAGACGGGAGGTAAACCCAACTTCCAACGCCAGTGCTGAGCGAGTGCTGCGACTCGCACGGCATAAACGAGCCGTGGCCGGTGTCAGTCGCGATGTGGTGCGCGGTGGAATTTCACTCGATTTTCTCCTTCATAAGCGTTGTACAACAACGCTTGTAAGGGGGGCATGATTCTCGTGTATTTCACGGTCATGAATCACGGTGAACAACCTGTAATATTCCATGT
>JALLOS010000068.1:0-18905 GCA_036939435.1 Stephanodiscus minutulus
GGTCATTCGACAAAGAAAGAGCGTATGTTGTTTGATTTTAGCGAAACTCTCTCTAATTTAGATAGCCTTGGATTTGGTGTCAATGTCACGGACAACGATGTCGAGCACTGCGATGTTGGGAACGGCGATGCATCTGTTTCAAAAAAGAAGCGCAAGTCTACGTCATTGTCAAGAGGAGATGACACAGACGATGACAGCGGCGACCCATTGTCCACGGCCTGGTGGACGAAAGATCTCGATGCCGAGGGATGGTTTCAACATGATACCACGAAAGTTTATTCCGAAAAAAATGCCCCAAAGCGACTATCGACGGGCGCTTCAGTCCTGGTTGGAGAAGTCGTTGACGCCGACCTGAACGAAGAGTTTCCAGACGACAACCAAGAACGCTCAGCTTCTGGAACCGTCGTTGTCGGCGGCGATAGTCAACCAAATTCTCATCTAGACGATCATAGTGACACCTCCACTATCGACGTCGAAGACGAGGATATTGATGATTGGGAAGAGAGGCTATGGTCGGTTGCTCGCGCTCATTATTCACAGTTCAGTGGAGACGGAACAAATAATATTCATGTTGACGGTGAGAGCGTGTCGCATTATAGTTTATTAGAGAAAAAGGCAAACAACATGCCTGAGCTCGATGAACAGAGTGTCAAGGACCAGGAGCAGTTATACCTTCTTAATTATGGCGCAGAGCAGAAAGGAGTTCTCGTATTCAGATCAATACTTCTTCAGTGTCTCGAGACTTATGCCAAGGCCTTCCATCATAAAGTTGGAGAAAGTAAGCACAGCTGCAAAGAAGGAGAAGGAGATGGAACTTCAAAAATGGAATCTGGAAAGTCCTTTGCCGATTTCATAGTACCACCAAAAGTGTATCATTACATTCCTATGTCAACGGCACGTGCACTCTTTTTGGAAGTGATAAAAATGGCTGACGCCGGTCAAATTGACACCTCAACTTTCGACATAAAGAAAAAAGCCAACATAGTCACCTCCATTCTTGTTGGTGACGCCCTAAACATTTTTCGGCGGTACCAAGTTATAACTATGAAGACATCAATGAAAATAGGAAGTGATTCTAAGAAACGCCGAAAGCGCCTGAGCAAAGGTGTTTCCAAGTCTAGCGATGCTCAGGCAGAGTTGGAAGATTTCCTTTACGGAGAAATGCTTAATGCCGACGAAGAGCAGGATGAGGTAGAAAATAAAAATCCCGGTGTTTCAGAGACAAAGGAACATGAAATTCGGCTGCGTCACGATGTTGTTAGGATGGTCCTGAGTAAATCTGCTGAAAACGGAAAGATTATTAGTCTTTGCTGGGCGAATAGTGTCATGTGTAAAGTTCTTCTTTCTGATATTCAAACTATTACCGAGGGTACTGCAGGAGGCGAGCAAGACCACGATGACCATCAATCGGTTTCTGTGTACTCACAAAATATGCCACCTACTCTATTTCGGACTGAAAACCCCATGGCGCAATTATACTCCCTGCGATACACCCCGACCTTCCTGTTTAGGGCTCTCATTTCCCAGCGAATGAAACATCATGTTTCTGATTCTAATGAATTATATACTTTTAACCGTATCGATGGATCCCAAGAAGTCACATTTAAAGACTTATCAGATCTTCTTTTCGACGAGTTATACATCATTAAACGATTTGAATTGCAAGGACCTTACGATGCAACAATTACTCATCTCTCCAACTGGGAAGGCGCTTTTCTTTATCAAAGCAGCAATGACAACGACGCCGACGAAGAGCGCTCAATGCCGCACAGCGACGAGAAAAGTTATGAAAGTTTAGTTGCTCTACTTGTATCAGCACTTCGTTCCCATATTAAAACCACGCTGGGTCATACTGGGTATCAGTGCAGTGGAGCCAAGCAAGTTGGCGACGACGAAGACTCCACGAACATGCTTGGCAGTGTCAAAAGTGACGTTGAGGAGTACATTTCCGTGCACAACTATGCCAACATCGTAGCAAATTGCTTAGAGATTGGGCGTGCCCTTCATCACCTCGGCGTGTGTCTTGGCCGCCGACAAAGAGATGGCGAAAAGTTGTGTCAGAAAGGAGACTGTCCTTTGGTTGTAATCGAAGCAGTTGACGGAGGTAATTCGGTCAATTCATCCTTGCACCTAGAAATGTCATCATACAAGAACGCTTTGGATGCATACAAGGGGGCTATTTTCGTTCTTACAAAAGCAGAGAATTGCGCTACACTGAATGGAACAACCAAATTAGGAAAGGAGAGACGACAACAAGACATTTCCGGAGAGCTTGAACAAGAGAGGGGAGCAAGCAAAACCCGTCGTGATACCTCCAAAGCGCGGGATATGCCAAAAAGCGAGCTGCATGTTATAAGGGAGGCAACTGTCTCAGTAGAGCTACATTTGGCGGACACCCTTACATGTCTTGGCTACTGCCACGACAAGCTATCTGAATACGAACAATCTCTTGGGGCTTACCGAGAGTCTTTATCATTGTATATCAGACATGTCGGACGATTTCACAAAATGGTGAGCAATGCACTTCATAATATGGGTGCTATTCACGTCGAGCTTGGTCAGTGGAAGGAGGCCACAAGCTGCTTCAGGCAGTGCCTGGCTATATTGAAACGAATCAAAGAAAGAGAGCGAATGGGTCAGCTCACGAGTCAACGCGATCAGACAACCAACCCGCGTCAAGAAACTCAACAGATGTTTGTCACCATGCAGTGCTTGGGAAATTCGCTTGCTGAGCTTGGACAATATGATGCTTCTGTTGCGTGTTTCCAAGAAATCATAAAAGAACTGGATGCAAACAAAATTGAGGATCTAGAGCGAGCGGCTCTTGACTTATTTGCTGTCGATGTACTGTCTCAATTGGGTAGGATACATCTCAATGAAGCTTTCAAACAATCCCAAGCTTTCAATTGGCAGTGTCATTTGTTGTTATTTTCCGAGAGCAATGACAAAAAGAAGGACGAGGGCTTGTCTTTGACTAGACAGATAAATGCAGAACGAATAGGAAAAGATTGCATTATGAAGTCAATCCTTTCAAGGAGAAGGATTTGTTACACCTCTCCGGCCAAGCTTGATGGCGGCGTATTCTCGAGTGCAAGCAATAGTAGAGTGGGCTCGTCACAATCTTTGGACGACAGCTTAGGTTTCACCTTCCGAATCGGTGCAGAAGCATCACATTCCCAGATGGAAGCCTTGGCGAAGGATTTATTTAGGGCAGGGCGGATCGAATTTCGATCGTGCTCTTACACGTCAGCTATTTCATACTGTTGGGAATCTCTTCTTCTCCGTAGTCTGCTCAATTCACGGACTTTGCATGACGACGGAAGAGAAGGAAAAAATTACAACATGCTCGATTTCAACCGCGACCTTCTTGAATCAGAGGGGAAAGTATTTCAAGTTCCAGAAAATATTCTCTCTATTCTAGATATAGTGGACATTTCCTCAATTGCGGACAACGCCGGGATTGAATTTATTCAACTGTTATTTATTCTTGGAGTGACATACACACGAACTCGTGATTTTGATACAGCCCAAAAAGTTATGCATAGGGCGCAAGTTCTTCTCAACCCAGAAAGGTTTTCTGCTGAGACTGGTCATGGAGCAAAAGGAACTCTCGAAGAGGCTGTGCTCCTGCTTGATATTGCATTCCTCAACTTAAGAGTTGGGTATGTTGATAGTGAGCTCGGAAGAGTTGAATCAGCATCTTCCAATTACAAAGAAGCAGTACAGGCGTTCAAATCAACAGCTAGTCACCCCATTTTTTCTAGCAAACGCAAATTGAAAGAAGGTTCTGGTCAACGGGATCAAGACGTTGCAAGTAAAATCACGTCGCTTTACAAATGGCAACGCAAAAAGCTTGAGCTGGCTCTCCAGAATGGATTAGCGTGTGCACTGTACCGTCTCGGCCAGAACTACGCAAGTCAAAGCAGAACTGATAAAGCTATGAAGTGTTTTGACGACGCAGCTCACATTCTAAACGAAAGCCATGCAATAAGGACAGACTTGTCAAACTGGAAAACTTTGCCATTGTTGCCATTCATTTCGCGTTGTTTCTTTGAAGAAATTTCAGTGATATCTACGTCGATTGTTCTTAGTGATGTCTATGAACGTTCTGGGCATATTAGTTTGGAAAGCGGCTCTGGTCGCCACAGCTTCCATTGTTTTGAGCAAGCGATCGGCATTAGAGAATTCGTCACGACAACGGTTGGCTTGATATCAACTTTAGATGCAGAAAATGGTCTAGAATGTTTTGAGGAAACAAAATGGGATCAGAATGAAATGGACTGTTACTCAGCTATGCTTCTGCTTATTGAGAAGAGAGAATTAGTAAACGATAACGAGGCATCAGATGAAATGAGGTGGAAACATCGTGACTCAGATCAGGGTTCAGAAAACGCACCCTGCCATAGTGAATCAATCTGGACGAAGGAAGATGTCCTGTTCCGAATAGGGAATCTACAAGTCAGGGGAGGTCAATTTAGAGATGCCTGCAGGTCCTACAGGGAAGCAGAAAAGCTTACGGTTGCAAGGCTTGAAACCAAAGACCATGCAATTGTTATGAATATCAACCATAACATGGGCAACTCATACAGAGCTATTGCTGCGTCTTCTTTGTCGAGCGAAAGTAGGTCCGCCAAGGCAGATGCCCTTGCTTGTTATTTAGAGTCAATGCGAATATCACAAGACATCTTCGGGAAACAGCATTTGACCTATGCCGAATCAATGCAAAGTCTAGCCGTTTTGCACTCGACAAGAAATCTTTGTCTCGCCATAACAAAGGAGGAAGAGAATGAGGACAACGACGACGAGGTTGCGTACAAGGCGTTTAAAGAATCCTTGTCAATACGAAGAAGAGAAATTGGCGGTCAAAACGACCTTGAGATGGCCTTCATTCTGCAGCAACTAGGTGATTTGTGCCTGAGAAAAGTTTCCCTTTCTGAAGCTTATTCGTTTGACGATGCTGAAACACTTAAACTTGTGGAAGATGCAGTGAGTTTCCTGTCGGAAAGCCTCGATATTCGCCAGCGTTTGTTAGATCAAAATCATGTAAGCATTGGTGAAACAAATCAAAGTATTGGAATAGCTCATCTTTATCGTGCGATGGCGAATGCCGACAAAATGCATTCTGAGACGACGAAGGCGTTCAAAGCGTTGACATCAGCACTTGAAATACGAAGGGCTTTTTCTAACACATTTGCCAGACGCACCAATGAACCCAAGTCTTGCGATGAACACATGGACTCACTCCTTATGGAAGCTCATTGCATGTTTTATCTCGGGAGACTCGAAGAAACACGATCTAATCTCGAGGAAGCGAAAGTTTACTACATGGATGCTGTGCGGCTTTTCCAGGTCGAAGGGAAGCGAAGATTTGCAAGCATGAATGATTTGGAGGAAAAGCTCTCGTTGGAGATAGAGGCAATCAATCTCTGGGTAGCTCGAGTTTTGTACCACATTGCAAAGATTGACAAAGCTACAGGCAGTTTTGAGAACTCATTCATTTGCTACGAAGAGGCGTTGCGAATTCGCTGTCAGTGCAAAAGTACCAAAAAGTACAGCTTGATCAATGCCCTGATAAATCTTAATCTGGCAAAGGCTCTTCACGACGATCAAAACTATGACAAATCGATCTATTGCTACGCAAAGTCCCTGCGAACATATCTCAGCCACTATGGCAAAAATGGCATCGATGTCGCTGATACGCTGAGTGGCATGGGCAAATCATTTGTAATGATGTCAAATATCGATAAGGCGATGCAGTGCTACGAGAAAGCCATGCGTATTTATGAATACTGCGAGGGATTAGCGCTGAAGGAAAAGAAGGGGCTTCTTCATAGGGATATTGCGAATATTGTGCTGGAAGGGGATATTCTTGAAGCATTGGAACATTATCGGTCATGTGTATCATTCTTGGAGGAGTTCAATGAGCGGCACAGAGTGACAGCTGTGTTTAAGGAGAAGTCTGATAATGAACCAAACAGGCGACTATTGCTGTATTACGCAGAGATGTTGGATATTTTGCGACAAGTGCTAGGAATTGAACAAGATTTGAGTATAAAGGCTGAGCTGTACGATGAAATAGGCGACGTACTTCACCGCCTTGGCAACCTGTACGCAACGTTCTCACGGTACGATGAAGCAATGGAGTGTTTCGACGAAGTTCTAAAGGCCCAGCGCGAGACAAAAGATGACGAGCTTCGTATTGCGGATCTCCTCTTTAACATGGGAAGCATAAATCTTGAACAGGGCAATCCTGAAAAATCGTTTGAATGTCTGCGTGAGAGTTATGACATAACAAAGTTGGCTTTGGGCGAAGACAACAAAGAACTTCACTCCACCCTGTACTTGATGGGCGTCGCCATGACAAATCTCGCTGACTATGAAAGTGCGTTGAAATGGCTCTCACAAGCCCTCTCTGTATTGAGGTCGAGAGATTATAATGGCGACGAGAATGTTTTTGATGAAGCAGCCCGGGGCAAGACATTGCGCCAAATGGGTGCAGTGTACGAAAGTAGAGGCGATCAAGCGAACTCTTTGTCTTGTTTTCAAGAGTCGGTGCAGATTCTAAAGGCGGTTACAGGCGAAGATCTTGAGCTCTCAAATGCACTGAACTCTTTGGGAAATTTGCTGCGGAATGCTTCCGATTTTGAACATGCTTTGGATTGCTACGACCAGAGCTTAGCTATCCGGACAGAGCTTGGAGACCAATTGAAGATCGCTAATACCAAAAATAACATCGGGACGGTGTTATCGGCAATGGAGGAGCTGGACCGTGCCATGGCATTTTCCGCCGAGGCACTTCGCATCAAGACTGAACGGTTAGGCTGTGACAGTGTTGAGACTGGTAGGGCACTAGTCAACGTAAGTTGTTTTAATTGCAGTTTTAGCAGAATCCCAAATTCTCGTCAAGTCTGATGATAGAGTGTTGGTTCGCTTACTCAATCCTTTTGTTGCTTTCTCCTATGATGAATACATTATCTTTTCAGATGGGCCAGCTCTACGTCGACCAAAAGTTGTACCCTACCGCCGAGAAATACTGTGAACAGGGTCTTAGGATATTCCAAATTAATGTCGAGGTGAACCAACTTGACATTGCCACGTGCATGCACAAACTAGGTGTAATCAAAGAAGCGCTCTTGGACGACGAAAGCGCTATTGAATGTTACCTTCAAAGCATCCACATTTTTAAGAGCAACGGTGGCTTCGAGAATAACATCACAATGGCATGCAGCCTACACAATGCTGGGTCCGTTTATTTGAGGGGGAAAAAAATCACAACTGCATTGGAATTTATGACAGAGGCATTTCACACAAAAACGGCTTCATTAGGAGCTCGCCACTTCGAAACAGCTGCATCTCAGCATTATCTTGGGATAATCTACATGGAACTGGAAGACACGGAAACCGCTCTTTGTAATCTGAGAGACGCCCTTAATGTAAGAGTCGAATGCTTTGGAACAGAACATCAATCTGTAGCTGGAACAATGTATTGTCTGGGGCAGACACACTACTTGAGAGATGAGTTTAAAGAAGCTATTGATTGTTTTGTTGAAAATCTTCGCGTCTTGCGAAAATTAGGATGTGGTGATGAAGAGGTATCAAAAGCGCAACTTTTGATTGGAAGCTCATACCAAGAGGTGGGGAGTTTTGATGTTGCGATTGGACATCTAGTAGAAGCTCTGCGTATAATGGTATCATTGCACAGCGAAAATCACCTTGACGTTGCCCAAGCGCTCTTCCGTCTTGGCATATGTTTCTGTGAAATTAATCAATATTCAGAATCGCTGAAAAAGTTCAATGAGTGTCTCGATATTAGAACTTCGCTGATGGGAAATTTGCATATTGAATGTGCAAACACCTACGAAAGTATAGGGATTGTACAGCAGAAAATGGATTGCCACGAAGAAGCCATACATTCGTTCGAAAGAGCACTTGCAATCAAGAGGACGTCTCTGGATGACGATGATGGAGATGTCTGCATTCTTTTGCATTTTATTGGTAGCTCTCTGTTTTCGTTGAAGAGGTATGGTGAGGCGATTGTCTATTTTTTTGATGCAGCAGAGAGAAAGAAAAATCTCCACGGCCGCACCGATGAAGAGTATGTGATGTCGGTGATTGACTTAGCTGCAGCATATGCCAAAACTGGCGACGAACATCACGCAATGGAGGTAAGACTTTGACTTAATTTTCGATTATAAGTTCTCACAACATCGGTTCTCACTACATCGCTATTTATATTTCTAGTCCTATCGAGAGGTTATTGAGTCAGGTGGTCTTTCTAGCGATTCTTGGGAGCTAGGGGTCGCCCACAAATATTTGGCTGACTACTTTTTCGACAGAGGAATGCATGACATTTCGCTCGAAAGGTACCAAGAAGCTGTAGCAATATTTGAATGGGATACCAGCAACGCTCGGCGTGCCGAGGCAAAACAAGAAAATTTGGCGGAATGCTATGCACGTCTTCTTGACCTGGAGGACGAAGAAGCTGGCCCGATCACTGAAGTTCGAGCCGAACTGTGTTACAAACTTGCAAACTGTTATGTCCAAGTCAATAAACTTGAAGGTAAGGCCCCACATCTGCGTGTCTACTTTAATTACTTTTTGTCAACTGAATACGATTTTGGTGCGTGATCATGAACAAGATGCGGTTCTGATGTACCGTGAAGCGATAATGATACAGTCACAGATATATGGCAGCGAACACCTTAGTGTCGCAAACTCACTTCACAATCTTGGTAACTGTTATCGTGATCTGTCTGATTTCGAGAAGAGTTTTGATTGTCTGTCAAGGTCCCTTTCTTTGTTAAGAATATTTTTTGAAGACGAGAATGAAGAGGTTGCTGACACATGCCATTGCTTAGCCTTGACACTGGTGAGAAAATGCGAACTGGATGAAGCAAGCTTGCTCTTTGAAAGAGCATTGACAATCCGGAAGAAGAAGCTTGGGGCGATGGATCTCAACGTTGCATCTTCTACCTACAACTTGGCTGTTATACATCAAATGAGAGGTGCATGGAGTACCGCTATGAAGCACTGTAAAGAGGCACTCAGAATACAGAAGATGACGGTAGGGGATAATAATGCCATCACTGCAAGCACTATAGAATGTATTGGACGCATCCACATGGACAAGAGAGAGTTCGAAGATTCGATACAATGCTTCCGTAAGTGTATTTCGCAGGATAAGCCTATGTTGCAACGGGAATGTGGGGTAATCTATCGATCGAGAGGCGAGTTGTTTAAAGCCCAGAAAAATTTCATCAACGCAGGTCTGTATGCAGCCCAACAGCTGGGCCTCTCTGTGTCTCATTCAAACGAGTTAGATATTCTGCAGTTGACAGCAAAATTGCAAGAACGGAAGACAATCACAAGTGAAAGGAATTTACTCAGCTATGCAGAAAACGCTATGTTTTATGGATCGGTTCTAATGAACATTGACAAATCCAGAGAAGCGCTGGAATGTTTTCGATTTTCCAACGTAATTTTTCAGGCTAAGTTCGGTTGCAACCACTTGACCATTGCAGAAAATCTTCACTATACCGGCTTTATTCTTGAAAAAATGAGCACCTCGGCGAACAGCCGACGCAGTTTAGAAGAGGCTCTTGAATTATCGACAGAAGCACTACGGATAAGGAAGCTGCACCTTGTTGAGAGCCATCCTGATCTGGAAGAGACCCTGCTTTGTTTGGGGAGAACCCACCACAAGCTTGGCAACTTTGGTGACGCCCTCCATTTCCTAACTGATGCCGTAAAGGCAAGGGATGATCGGCTTGGTAGTATGCATGCACGCATGGACGATGCCGATGCTCTCATACAAGTTGGTCAGCTTCAACAGCAGTCTGGAAAGTTTCGCCAGGCCCTTGACAGTTTTGAACAATGTCTTAATATAAGGCGTCGAATCCTTGGCAGGGAACACCCAAGCATTGGCGAACTCCTATTTTATATCGGAAACTTACTGCGTGAGGTGGGAGATCTTGACTCGGCTCAACTCAAATTCGAACAATCATTAGCTATTGCCGAGCAATCAGATCCACATAGCATTGAAACTGCCGACATATTATTCAGTTTGGGTGTGTTGAGTACTGAGCAGAAACAGTTTTCCGTGGCGATTGATGCATACCTTGGATCGTTGCAGATTCATAAAGCCAAAGGCTCAACCAAGATTGCCATAGCAGAGATCCTAAATAATATTGGAATAGCATTTTTCGAAATGGATGAGTTTGACAAGGCCCAAGTTTACCATTCAGAGGCACTTGAATCCTTAAGACAAGAACTCGGAGATGATCATGCTGATGTTGCATTTTGTTGGCATTCTCTCGGTGCTGTCCACCGAGAGCTTGGTGACCAAGTAGAAGCACTGAAATGCTTCCAACATGCCCTTGAAATAGACAGAACGGAAATGTACCTTCAAAGTCTGGGTATCTGCTTGGTGAAAATGAATGAAAATGAAAATGCATTTGTCTGTCTCGATGAGGCATTGCGCATGAAAGCTATGGAATGCAACAATGATGCTGATGATGATCTAGCAGAAATTCAACGAAACCTAGGTATCATATGGATGCGTAAGAAAAGGTTCAACGAAGCGCTAAAATCATTTGAAGAGGCGTTGAAGATAAAAATTCCTCATTGTAGTGATTCGATAAAGGACCACACCCATCTTATGAATTGCATTGATGGAGCGTTAGAAGCTGTCTCAGAATTATTTGGAACACGGCATATGAAATACGCAAGGCTTTTGCACAAGAAGGGTGACCTGCATGGTGCAAAGAATGAGCACTCGCTTGCAATTGGGGCGTATGTGGAGGTGTTGCGCATTTACAAAAGAGAGCACGGGGACTCACATCTTTCTGTAGCAAATACGCTTTTCAACTTAGGTGTCTCGTTGAATGCGAAAGGATCTCCTGATAAAGCAATACGCTGCTTCATGAAAGCTCTTCGTATTTCGAAGGAAAAATTGGGGGAGGATCACCTCGACGTTGCAGACTCGTATGAACAAATCGCCGAATCAAACAAACTTCTTCAAAGAAATGATGAAGCAAAAAGCTACTACGAAAAGTCACTCTTCGTACGAAAGCAAGCAACAGGTGGTGGTGACGTAAAGTCGGCTGCGGTTATGCAAGAACTTGGACAACTCCACTTGCTGGGAGGATTGTTGGACGAAGCTGAAAGAGCTTTCAAAGAAGCTGTTCGAATACGAACGATGCAATTGGGTGAAGACCATTTGGTTGCAGAATCAATGTATAACCTTGGGCTTGTGTACTTGTCGCGAAATGACCATGTGAAAGCTTTGAAATACTTGGAAGGTTCTTTGCGCATCAGAAAATCAAAGCTTGCCAACACGGAAACACATTTGGCTGATAATTTTCATTCATTGGGAGTTGCTCACAGTTCCATGGGGGATTTTGACAAATCTGTTTTCTGCTATGACAAAGCTATCGAAATCTTTATTGCAGTGTATGGAAAGTATAACAATCGTGTCGCGTCATCACTTTCAGGAAAAGGCGAAAGCTTGCGCTCCGGTGGACATTTTCGTAATGCCCTTGCGTGCTTTTCAGAATGTCTTGATATTAGAAAGTCGATTGATGGGCCTACACCGTCCAAGGAACGTGGTGATGTGATTTCACAAATGGGAGATTTGTATTCACAGGTGGGAGATGATGCAAATGCGTCTTCGTCGTTTGCTTCCGCGCTGTCCACGTACAGACAAATATTTGGAACGAAGCATCAAGCAGTAGCAAACGTGCTGCAAAAAATGGCAGATCAATTTGTGAAAGTCAGCGAGTTCGAGCGCGGCTATTCCTGTGTAAAAGAAGCAATAGCCCTCCGGCAGGTATTGGTTGGAGAAGATGATATAAAAACAGGTGACTCGCACTATTGCAAGGGGAAAATTTTATTCATGTGGAATGATTACGCAGAAGCTAGTCGGTGTTTTGAGAGAGCTCGTGATATTCACAAACAGCTCGGTCCACAGAATATTAATGTCGCAAATTCCAACTTTTACCTCGGCTGCATCAGTGAACGGAGGGGAGATTACAATTTGGCAGTTCAGTGCCTTCGAGACTCACTCTCGGGACGACAAGAGAATCTCGATGAAATGGACTCCGAAATAGCAGAGAATCTTGCAAGACTTGGACATGTTTATCTGAAGAAATCTGAATTCGACCTTGCGGTAACTGTCTTTTCTGACTGCCTTAAGATCCGCGAAGCAACCCGTGGTACAGATACACCCTCAAAAATTGCTGTCGCAGATGCATTATTTGATCTTGGAACTGCGCTGCAAAAGACATCGGACATTCAAAGGTCATTGCAGCTTCTCACTGATGCACTGAAAGAATATGAACGTCATTTGGACAGTCCGAATGATGTGAAAATAGCAAAATGCCATTCGTGCATTGGCGAGACCTACGAAAAAACTAACGAGCTCACGAAGGCGGTCACCGAGCTAGAGAAAGCGACAACGATATACCAATCCCATCTCGGAGTCGATCCTCCCGAGAAAGATATCAAGTCATCTAAAAAAGTAGACCTGTACTCGGATCAAGCCGAGACATTGTTCCGTCTTGCTACTGCAATGGACCGATTGGGCAATGAAATGAATGCATTAAAACAGTACAGAAGGGCAATGCTATTATACAAGTCGTTGTTTGGTCGGGATTCGTTATTTGTTGCAAATATTCTCAACCGTCTTGCTAATATGAAAGGGCGAGCTGGATCTGTCGATAAGGCAATGGTTTTGTTTGACGAGACTTTGCGTATTCGCATGTTTCATTTGGGAAACAATCACGAAGATGTCGCCGAAACCTTATTTGGCATTGGCATCGTCTTCGAAAAGAGACGTGACTACGGCGCTGCAATGAAGGCCTACTCTGATTGCCTGAGAATTCGGTCATCCAACTTCGGAAGCGATAGCATGGCAGTAGCGCAAGTGGTCGTGAACATCGGAGTGGTCAGGGGGAATAAAGGTGACTTGTCGGGCGCACTAAAAAGTTGGAACAAAGCTTTGTCCATATATCGAAAACATGGTTTAGGTGACGATGATGTTCTCGTCGCCACAGTCCTTGGCCACCAGAGTTTGGTCGACCAGCTGAAGAAACGTAGTAGACGTAAGATGTAATTGTCCAAGTTGAGGTTTTAGCCGGCTTAAGCAGTGGCGACATATTCCTTGGATCCTTGGTCAACAAACTATGGTGATGACAGGCTAAATCAGAATGTCGGACATGGCGGCAACAACCTTTTTAACTTCGCTGTAGCTACTTGAGTGACCAAATAACATTCTTGATTTAAATGATCATGGAGGCAAAATACCGCTGAAGATAAATGCTAACTTTAGGGGACACCCCTTATTGAATGCTTACATCATGAAGAATTTCCTTCGTTTGTTTTCCAAAATGGAAGGGCAGGATCCGCCTCTATTGTCATAATTGTTACCCCCAGATGAATGGAATGATGAAAATGTACAGCTTAATATAATTTCTTAGAAAAGCACTACCCCATCCACCACATGTGTTCACTTCGAGGCTTTACGAAATTGAACGGGAAGCATGCGGACATGGAGGTTATCGTAAAGTCCAATGATTTTCCAAGAGAAGAGACCCAGTCTTTCTCACTCGGATGCACTAAGCCCACAGTGGTAGCGTAATGATAAACTAACTAATTAACTAATGTCAAGGTCTTGGGTGGCCCCGTCGCTCATCAAACTTTCTCCTCCAATAACCTGCGCCACAATGACACAGACCGTATTATGTGTAAGAGTGCTGTGGCTGTAGAGCAGGCAATGCAATTTGTCCTTGGATGGCAATGCACGAAGTGGAATGCTCCGTATGTAAACAATCTTATTGAGTCAGCTAGAATGCTGATATACGACACGATGCCTCCCCTCCCGAGTTACATCGCACAGAGTAAGGCTGGGAGAGTAGTACTATTATTCGTCATTAAGGGGAGGGAGAAAGAGGCGGCAGCATTGTATAATATTTACTCGGGTTCTCCCACCACGAAACGACATGGTATCAAGTCACCGCACGTAATCGAAACGCTATCCCCGACTATTAAACTGGAAACCCCGGCGGGAGTACCGGTGAGGATCAGATCGCCCCGACGCAATGTGAAGAACTTCGACAGATTGCTCACGATTTCCGGCACCGAGTGGATCATGCACCCCAAAGCCGACATCTGCCGCACAGAACCGTTCACCGTCAATTCGATACACGTATCATCCGACAACTCGACGTCATGCCTATGAACGATGGGGGATACTGGGAAGCTGCAGTCGAATCCCTTCGCCGTATCCCACGGCCTACCCGATCGTTTGGACTCGTGTTGCAGATCCCTCCGTGTCAGGTCGCATCCCAAGGCGTAACCGTACACGTGATTTATGGCGTCCTCGACGGACACGCGCAGACCATCTTTACCGATTGCGACGACCAATTCGCATTCGTGATGCAAAGACGACGTCATGGTCGGATAGGGCACAACCGCCACCGCTGCCGGTGATGACGACGCATCATCATCATCATCATCCGCCGTCGTCGGTTCGCATACCACGACGGCATCGGCGGGCTTTTGGAAGAAGAAGGGAGGCTCGTCCGGATCGCCCCCCATCTCGATCGCGTGATCGCGGTAATTCCGACCCACGCAGTATACGCGACGCACGGGGAACTCGCGGTCGCTCCTGGCCCACCGCCACCGCCGCGCGCCTCCTCCTCCTCCTCCGGCGGCGGCGGCGACGACGACGACGACGACGCCGACGCCGTCGCGACGATGATCTTCGCTTTCTTCGCCGCCCCCTTGCGTGATGGCGCGCAGACGACGACGCGAGTCGTCATCCTCGACGACGGTGGGAGGAGCGGCACCGGCACCGGCACCGGCACCGGCGATGGCGGCGACGACGCCGGACCTGGAGCTCCGTACGAATATTGGGACGGTCGGGCGAGTTACATGGAACAAAGACTTGATCATGACGAGAATTAAATGATTCAGTCTGGCGGGTGGGACAGATTTCTTGGCGACGTAATGATATGGCATAGAGGTATCTACTACGATAGGTGCAAGAAAACCGAATAACGGACGGTATGGTAGATAGTAGTAAGAGTTCTCACAATGACGGAGTGTATGGTAAGTATTGTAGTACAATAGGTAGGTGGGTGGTCGCACACCACTATGTACTTTTACCTAACAACATAGCCAAATCGTCAGAGTGACAATTGACCATGATCACCATCGGCGAGAGCATTCCTGTTGGAGGTGAATAAAGGGTAGGTTATCATTATTTCAGCTACTATCATATATCATTTCAACAACAACTAGAGCAACACCAACACCACCAACTCTGGTTGGCCGACTCTTCGACCTCTAGAGTACGTCATCGTTTCCACGGCCGAATAATAATCCGGCATAAAATAATACATAGAGCAGCAGTAATAGGCCATGGTCACGATAAGCAAGAAGGACATGGGGGCCGGTCGTCCCCTACTGCGCACCTGCCTCGACGCTTTGTGCGGGTGCCAAATAGATTCGTCGGAATACCTCGAGGTCGAACAGGTCTGCCACGTTGCCAACGCCAAGGACCCGTGGCAACACGCCGGCAATGGGGGAGGGGGAGGGGAAGGAGGGGGGGGGGTGGGGATACCCCGCATACGTTCCCCCGGCGAGTATTACATCGACACTCACAACGACGAGCCGTGGACGTTCTCCCTGGGCACCGGCGAGGAGAACGGGATATGGATGAATTCCGGCGATCAGGCGGGATCGATCATGGCCACCCTCGTTTGGCTCCTAATGACGTACTCGGCAGTGACAGTCACCCTCCTCACCATAACCAAGGGATTCCCACCCATCCTCGGGATGATATACGCCCTCCTGTGCGCGATGGCATTGGCGTGTCACGCCAAGACGTCGTTGACAGATCCCGGATCCGTACCCCGGGCGGCGGTCCCTCAGGAGGAGCAGCGGAGGGAGAATCCGAGTCACAGCATGTGCGGCCAGTGTCAGACGTTCAAGCCGCCCATGAGCCATCACTGTCGCATATGCAATCGATGCGTGAGCAGGATGGACCATCACTGTCCGTGGGTGAGTGTGCCATTATTTTTCGCATCGTTTGTTTTCGCGAGTTTAGTTTGTCGTCGTCGTCGGCGGCCGGCCGGCTGGCCAGTATGTCGGGTGTGATGGGGGGGGATGTGCGTGCGGGGAGGCGTTGAACTGTTTTCAATTTATTATTTATTTCGCGTTCTCTTCTAACGACGTCATTTGCTTGTTTGCCCCCCCCTTCCGTTTTTTCAATCATTTTTCGTTGCTGCCTTTGTGGTCTGGGTGGTGGTGGTGGGGATGATAGATGAACAATTGCGTCGGCGCGGCGAATCTGAAACATTTCATCCTATTCTTAATATACACCTGGGCGTGCGCGGCGTACTCCCTGGTCCTGTTCGGTTGGAATTACTTCTTCTGCGCCAACGAGGGCTGCACGTTCCACGTGGTGGTGATCCACCTCGTACGGGCCATGACCTTCCTTTGCATCGGCGCGTTCCTCTTCACGTCGTCCATGCTCATGAACGTCACCTACGGCCTCATGACAGGCATCGGCACGATCGACAGGCTCAAGAAGAAGGCGACGAACACCATGAGCCAGAGCGAGGAGGAGCCCATAGCGCTCAAGGACGTCTTCGGGGTGGCGGGGATCCTGACGTGGCCGTTCCCCGTGGACCCGCTCTTCGACGATTACGATCGCGTCATGGGGTATAGCACTCCGCAGCGGCTGTTGAGGGAGCAGCAGTTCATGGAGCAGGCGTCGTCGAACGGCGGACAGGGACAGCAGGGAATGGTATGATGATTGGGGGTGGGGGGGGGGGGGGGTTGATGGCATCCTCGGAGAATGGAATGAGTCCCATCCCGTGTAGGGGGGGGGGGGGAAGAAGGAGAGTTTGTTTTATGTATATTTGTCACCAATGAGGGAAAGTGATGCGCCGTCGACAGGCTGCGTTTTTCAGTAAGAATTTTGCAATTTATTTTGCGTGTGATGGGAAGGTATGGTATTGTAGTGGGTAGAACGTTACTTCTTGTGTCTGATGTTCCGACACGAATATGGGGCGCACTTCAGTGTATATTTATTGGCTTCCGTATTACTCTATTTGTTAGAAAGCCTCGTTTTTTGGTAGCAGTGAGAATCTTTAACCCTCCTACTCTAGTATGTCAGTTAAGAGTAGTATGATGTCACGCTCTCGCTTGGGGAGGTCGTCCCATGGTCGCCATGGCGCCCCTACTGAGGCACAAACACATCATCCAAAAGGTTATAAAACAAGAATACCAGAAAACCCACTAATTCTATATGGAAAAACTGCCCAAATACCACCACCACCACCTCTGTCAATCAGCGTCTCTTTTGACATCACGAAAAAAAGGCTTTTAGATTCTTTTGCCCACCAAAATTTATATGCTCGTTTACACCATATTCCCTCACTTCCCCATGAATCCTATTCTTGTGTCCTTCACTTGATAGATGTCACTGGTGTTGTGCTCTTGTACCCATACCCTGGCTTATGCCACTGTTGCTTTAGCCCCACAACAAATAAGTTTGAGTGGCATCCTTCCCAAATTTTTATTTCATGCATTTCCTATCCGAATGTCAATTTTATGGCCAAATTTATGGTGATTATACTAATGGCTCACATAATTAACCATCAATCTATTTCTCCTCATACTTCACTCATTCTTTTAATACCTGCTCACGTACCTCACATCTAAAACCTACAAGTTGTGCATCTGTTGGGGCCATCGACTCGAAGACTCACTGCAAATGGGTCTGGGCGTTCATCGACGCCATTGTCAACCTGGTCGGCGTGGTGGTGAGTAATCACAACGTAAGGATGGCACGGATTGTGGCTTTTTGCATAATGCCAAGGGTATGTCAGCGGCAAGGCCACTGGAACTGGAGTATTGTGAAATAACCTTTTTCTCACACCCTCCGTCCTCACACTCACACTCACACTCACACTCACACTCACACTCACACTCACACTCACACTAGCACTAGCACCCCCGCCGCCCCCTCAACCGCAGATCAACTTTGAGAGCAGGCTGGGCACACACGATCACGATGTGGGCAAGAACTTCACATGGCAGTTGATGGGAGGACCATCCCCCAAAAGGGAATAGCAAAAAAGGGGAACCCCTTCACATCCCGGTATGGTGCAAGCCTGGGTGGCCCAAAAAACTCGTAAACATAACATTTTACGAGTTTTTCAATGTCTGATTTTAGAAATATTTAGGGATATTATTGGTAAAGACACACGTAACAGAAAACTATTGTTATAACAATTAATTGCTTGTTTAACCACCCCAACAAAGTGTTCTGGAAAATAGTTAAGGGCTTCTCATCAGTTTGATATGTCTTACCCCTATTTAATTGTTATTAGGGGCCAACATGTCAAAGGGAGCACTTTTTCATGATGAAATGTCCAAAACAACCGGCGTTGGCGTGTCCAATTGGGTAATATTGGAGCAAGTGCTTGCCTGATGGTGGTGTTTAGTGTTTTATGTGAAAGCCACGAACCTCCTCCATCAGGCGATGTGTGCGGTATAGTACCGCCACATTGCGATGGCCATCAAAAAGGCCAGCAATGTGGGTACATGATGCATCATAGGTTTGTTGATTATTGCCCTGGCGGCCGTCTGGGCAATACGGAGGGAGTAGTTGCCCGATGGCGGCGTCCAGTGGTTTCCGTGAAGCCCTGGTCATGCTGCATCGGGCAATGCGCTCCGTATTGCACTGGCGCACCGTCATGGCCATTGAAATTGCCCCCGACGGAGGTGCATTTGTTCGCCGCCACTGCCTATTTTGATTGCTTTAACAGCTTAACTGCTAAGTCCGTTCCGGCGGGAACAATAAAACAGCCGCCCCGTAGGATTATACAGTAGGA
>JALLOS010000069.1:0-18838 GCA_036939435.1 Stephanodiscus minutulus
GGGGCTTGTGGGGTATTTTAAACGAGGAGGGGTTTGGGGATGTTGATGCGCGCGCCATCCGTGATCCGTGCCAGTTTAAATTAATTCAAAATTAGACAGGAACTAATAAGGTGCAGCACCATGGAATAGATGTAGCACTCCATTTTAAATTCCTATGCAGCACTTAGACATTCTTGACAGGTGACAACCAGAAACAAATTTTACCTATTTAGCAAAAAATCCTTGTTGCGCTTGTGGTGCTTATGTCCCAACTTATACGGTAGAATTTTGCAACTCATTTGTAAGATTCTTCTTGCAGGTGTGCTTTCATGCCTGCCTCCTAATGGTGATTGGCTTTCTCAAGTGTGCAGGTTAGACATTCACTGGATCTCACATGTACCAACAAGATAACAAGAAACCAGGCCAATGGCCACATTTTTTTTGTCTTACATAGAGTTCATTCCACCCTACTCCCAAGACACATGAATACTTTGGTATGAGCTGAATTCTACCTAGTTATGTTGCAACCCTGTTTAGTTCTGCAGACTGAGAATGGTTGAGCTAGCTTCGAAGTGCACGGTTGCAATTTTATTCTAAATAATTGGATTTTTCTACATAACTAAGTTGGACGATGCTCAAAGGCCTCGCCACCCCTCACTGACTTCAACATCATTTGTCACGTAATCACTTTCCATGGTGGTGACATGCTCAATTGCATACAGCAATTTTTCCCTTAGCACCTCTTTCTCCTGATAATCAGGAAGAATCAATGAGAAAAAGCAAGTACTTGCGCTGGGAAGAGGATAACATCCATTTTTGTTCGCAAGTTTGGTGTCTTTTTGAATCTTGAAAGGAGCATCGAAGTCACTCTCTTTTAACGGTAGGCGATTTCTCGCCCATACGAACTGCAAAAAAGCCTTTCGTTGTGATGTCGTCATCTCTCGCAACACTTCCCAAAATAAGTTGACGACCTTGTCGTTTTCATGGTACCCCTCATACTCCACAACTCTGCGTAAGAGTTCAACATCAATATCAGGATTTCCACACATGATGTCACGAAGCTGATCCCCAGAAAACATTGACAAGAGTTCCACAGGCAAGACACAGGATAAACCCTCTGCAAATGAATTCAACAATCTCCGTTGTGTTGCCAGCACCTCATTGAATGGTGGCAAAGTGGCATGATTGTCATCATCGTTACTACCTTTCAAAGCCAGAACGTCGATTTCCTTCGCAATGTTGGCAACATCTATCACCTCCTCTGTGAGGCGTTTCCAAACAATTCCAAGGGAGAGCGGCAAGTCAACTGGAATGCCATGCCTACAACCAGTTCCAACCAATTTTCCCAAGTACGACAGGGCTTCTTCAATTTCTCGAGAACTTTCATCCTTCTTGTGAGTCAGGCTCGAAAAACTATTCAACAAATCCCTTTCTTCACTAGACAGCGGATCTCTGCCCTTATCGAGATTGTAAGCACTAGAGTCATCATTTGATGAAAAAGCAAAAATAAACAAATCCCTCCCGTCGCCAACATCCGCTTCATTATTAGCAGATGGTTGTAGAACTCTAAGAGAACTGCATCCAGAGGCGTCTAGGTAGGTGACTTCTTTTATTGCATCAGCGAAGACCTCCCGGTACGGCCCAGAATAGTCATTTACACCTTCTCCAACTAGTTTCACCTTAAATGCTCTCTTCTGACCACCATGTCCTTTGGCAATAAAACCACGTCTGAGTGATGCCCCACTCCACCCTCGCATTTCCTTTTGTAGCTGCGAGAACACACTGTGCTTTCTCATCATACTGCTATCATTTGACGACAAAGCTCGCTGGGCCTTCAGCCTGTTGACACGTACTGTACGAACTTCACGGGGCAATTCATACTCATCATGAGAGAGAGGAGTGGGCGTTGTGGTAGCATCCATGACACTGTCTAAAAAGTTTCGCTTGGTGTTGGTGAATAAGATTTCCCTACAGTTTCGCAATCTGGATGAGATTGATGGCGCTTGTACCCACTGGTGCGTGTAGATATTGAGTTAGAATTAGGTTGTAGAGCTGTGACCACAAGAGTAATACATTCGTGCTTTAAACTAATACTTACCAAGCTTTTTGATTTCGAATCCCATGTTCGGCCAGCACGTTCCGGTGATGTCCCAAAACCGCTAAGTCCACCAAGAATCGCGCTACCTTCTTGCGCTGATCTCATAGGGAGCCATGGCAAGGCATACTGAGCCCTTCTATTAAATGATCTTAGCATAGCAATCCTGGCCCTGGGAAGTAGGGAGGTTAAATCAAATGATAAATATCATGGCGAGCAACAATTGATAAGTATGCTGGGAGAGCTTCCGATCAAAGTGAATGATAATTACAGAAATGGAAGAAACTCACATCAACGCTTTTGTCGAAGGCAACTGATCAATCACCCCAAGAGACTTAGTTGCGACTTCATATACCATTGGATTGACTGAACTGCGTATATCTCTGAGCTGTTCTTGTTTGGACGGCTGCAAGGCACACAACACCAGTGCACAGTCCACGAATGGGCAAGCTCCCTCAGTACTGTTTGGCAGAGCATCTGAAATCCTTCCATATGTTGTAGCGATTATGGAATCCGATGCTAATTCATTCAATCCATCGATTATCCCAGTTGCCAAAAGCTCTCCAAACTCCTGAATACTTGCTATCTTCAGTGATTCAGAGAAGTTATTTATTTCATCTGCGTATTTGGATGATCCAACTTTTACTGTGTAACGTGCGTACCAATCCCTGGCAGAGTCCTCTGGTGTAAGATATTGTGGTAGGCCCGAAGATAGATCATCATCCTCTCCGCAGACTACGGGCAACATTTCAACAATTGGTTCCTCTTTCCCGCCTCGGATTCGACTGCTAATCCAGCCTCGCCCGATTGACCCGTGGTCAATGAGATAGCGAACAAAACCACATGAGTTAACACGTTTTTCGACAATTTCTTTTGGAGGAATTACGGTGCCACTCGCAATATTTCCAATGGTCTTTGATGAACCATCTATGATCTCAAGATCAGATCTCACAACAGCACCGTCTTTGAAGACTATCTTTAAGCCTTCACATTGAGGTCTGAACCGGCTCAGCTTAGGCAACGTAACGCCAAGTCCTAATCCTTCCCCGATCAATTGCAAGCCACCATCCACGGCCTCACTTTCGTCCCAAAACCAGGAACGACCGCCACCTTCCATTAGGCTTCCACCTTCGCTCTTCTGAGACACCAGACGGTAAAATAGGCGGCCTTGGTAAGTTCCAAGTACAACTGCTTCTTCCTGCAGCTCTAAGATGCGTCCTGCGCTGCGTTTGATGTCAACCCTATCACCAGGAAGCAATGCAATGGACAGACCGATCGATGCACATGCTGCGGCGCAAGAAAAAGGCGACATATCAAAATCAACATCCAGGCCATAACTTGACAGCTTGCAAGGACTGCTTCCTCGAGTATCCGATCTACGCCACCTCCCACTCTTCCAACGATTATCTAGAACAGAAATGACCATTAGACATCTACTTGGGTGCGAAATTAAGAAATATTGAACAGCGAATACTCACATTCATCAAAAGATTCCTCAATTAACCAGTGTGGAAGTGAAAACCCATTCTGTTCAGAGGTAGATTTTGGCATAATTGAGAGCTGCGGTTTTTCATACAAGCACAATATTTCGTCTACCGCAAGAATATTTTTCACAACGGCAGCACAATCTACTCCATGCGATGTCATCCATTTCGATGACATGGTGACTCGGTCACCAGGATGCCGTAAACCAATAACAGGCCATAACGCTTTTGGCCTAACGGAACCATTAGCTGGATAGCGACCGTTTCGACCTCCATCTAAACCGCTTGGTGCACCCTGAAACAAAAGAAAAATTAACAATAAGCTAAGCAAGACGATGGATAATCTGAACACTGATATTTACAACACACCTGACCAGCACCTCCACTCCCACATCCATCAGCATTAAACCCAAACGGGCTTACATTCTCAAAGGCACATCCTAAGTCATTGAGGATATGCTCGCCGTACTTCACACTGCAAAAAACAAAAGAAAAAGAGAACGGTAGGATTAAGCACTTAAGCATCCCCTCGGAAACGTGGACAAGTGGAATGCGACTCACCCGTCAACGAAATAGTTAATCCTCCCCGCATCGCAGTCTAGCAACACTCCAACAGTATCGCCAGCATGGCAATGCGCACCGTAAACTCTCTCAGCGCCTGATGAATATGTGGCTCTAAAGTTGACAAAGCCCCTGTGAATTCATTAGAAAAAATGAGTAAGAAATGATCTGATGCAATGCGAAGTCAAACAACTGCTCATTCATCTCACCATCCAAGCCACCTGTTTAATCGTGGTTGGCTCTCAATTTTCGGGGAGATTCCTTGTGGGGACCCAGTGGGACCACCAGGCTTTTCAGCGACTCCTATGTAAACGCCTCCGGTTTCTGCCTTTTCCAATTTGACCTCCCAGTAGTGCACACCTTTGGTGAAACCCACATTTCCGAACGCTACACCACGTCCATCTGATGCAGAACATGTCACAGATCTCCTGTCTTTTGACAAGGATATTGATGAAGCGTGAAAGTCGGGGTCGAAGCAAATTGGTGGTGGCTGGGATGAGGGAAATGAAGCCAATGGATTCACATGTGTACTCTTGGTGTCTGCTGAAGTAAGCTTAACGTCAGCGCTCAGTTTGCTTCGTAGCAGACGCATTTCACTGACTACTCTAATCAACCCACCACTGTTCTCTTTGTTTCGAAGATGTTTTACAAGGAAACTGTTGCTACCTAGAAGCTCGTCGTAAGGCAACAGCGAATCATCACAACTAGTCGACGTGTGTGTTGGACTCAATACCATCACTGTACCTGACACGAAATTAGGCTGCCCGAAGCGGGATTCCCAACCAGAATCTTTGGACCCATAAAGAACCTCCTTTTCTGTAATTGATACTGCCCCATCAGAATGAAATGTGCACTCCACTCGGACGCCAGCTTGATTCGTCCCAGAGAATGAAGAGTTGTTAGTAAAGTACAAAACGAATACAGTTTAAATAATGGACGATAAAAGACTTACCTCCATAATCAGGCCACTCTAGAATACCATCACAGTCGGTCTGGCCAGATATCAGAGAACTATCGCGTAAGCGCAGAATAACATTTAATATCCTTCTAGCGCCGAATCCACAACGCGAGGCGCATTGTTCATGAGTTTCAGGATGAGGGTGCTTCTTTTTCACGCGCGTCTCCTTTTCGTTTGTTTCAACATGAACAACGTCAAAGCAACCTCCACCCCCACCGTAGCGATAAATTCCCTCTTTGCCTGTTAGATGCCACCTAACTCGACGTGCCATTGCAGGGACTCCATTCCACGGTTCTTTCAAATGAGAGAACAAGGTTAATTCAATTCGTTGGATAAAGTCTCTGGTAAGGAAAAATGGGCTCAAAAAATACACGCACCGATTGATACTACAGTGCCAAGTGGTAACTTAGAAGAAACTGCTTTCTTTTTCTTCTTCTTTGGAATCTCGTCCTTTATGTCATCTTCGTCTTCTGGCTGTGCGGCCTCTTTTTTTGCAGTGGGGGTTGAAGCCAAGTGGCCATCATCTTCCGGTCCTGCTGGGTCTTCCTCACTTGCTGGATCAACAGACTCTGTCTCAGCTGCATTGCTGTCTGTTGCATTCATTTCTTCACTCTCATGCTCAGCAGTGTTTTTGGTCTCATTTTCCTTTGATGCACGTTTCTGCTGGTCTTTCTCAAATTTATCCTGCTCGTACAAGGCTTTCCCATCATCATCATCGGCATCCCAATCCGTGCCACGCATCACAGTACAATTTTCCCTCAAGAAGGGGGGCCCGTCGCCACCATCCATCAAAGTGCGAACACCAGATCGAGGAGGTGTTTTCCATTCCACTTCCATTATTTCTACAGATCCTGTCCAAACTTCCCAGTGTGTATTACTGAGGACCCATCCTTCACTGCATTCCCAGGATTTGCATTCTGAGCTAATCTCATCAGTCTCAGAGTGACTTTCAGAGGGAGGGAAAGGCATTGGGGTGGCTGAATCGACTTTGATGAAGTTCGGGAAAGAAGTATTGGGGCAAAGCCTGAGCGATCGTTTCACACTCGCGAGAAGTTCTATCAATGCCTGGCAATATTTCGAAACAACCGGAACCGCTGCTCGCTCCGCCCATGATCGTCTCAACACCCTACTCTCAAGACCCCCGAGGTAATTTTCTATGATTGACATCCGTGATGATGCATACCTCAGAGCCTGGGGACAAGTATTCAAAATTCCAGCTGCTGTGAAGGAGCAGACCATCCGAAAGGGACAGGATGCTGAAAAATAAAGAGGGGTGAAAATATCACGAATAAAACACCAAGAAGAAAAACAACATCTTCAATATCAAGAGCGTAGTTTCATGGACATAAACTAGGACAACCTGCTCTATCTACACCATCTATCTCAAATTGAATTTTCTACCACTCACCTGAAAGTAATCCAATACACCATGCCTCAAACAATTCACATCTAACTGCTATATTGTCGCTGTCTGAAAGTTTTTCGCTGACAGGTTTACTGAGGAACACCCCCGTGAGGAATGACACCAATCTTGCATCGGGGGCGTTTCCAGTTTGATCTTCACTACTACCTGAGCGCTTGGGTTCCAACTCAGATTCCTCTTCCTAAAAAATAATTACAACAGAAAGGAATGACAAGTCGAGATACTATTCAGGACCAAGGCCAACAACGGAAATCATGCACAGAAACGGTTCAACTAACCTGGCCAGAATCGGCACCTTCGTCAGATGCGTACTCGGTCGCAGATAGAATCCGAATAGCTCTCCGGACAGCTGCAATGAGAACTTGACGGAATGATGCTGAAGATGCAACACAACTCTGTAAACTAGACTTGATAAAAGGTAGGGCACCTCCCATTTCACGACCAATGGCATTCTCCGAACAAGCCGCAAATGTTGCATTACTTGAAGTGAACTCATTGCCAGGCATGGCTTCAGGCAGTATAGCTGAAGTCAAAAACTGAGTAACGCCCCCACATGCAAGAACGACTTGATCAATATTAGCACTAACTGTGCACATTCCAGCCGGCATTGATTTCGATTTATTGTCACCGGCTGAAATCCCAAGACCGAGTGCCTCTGCAGCCACCGCCATTGCCCCCGCTTCACCGACCCATCCAGACGATTGGAGCGAAGTGCAATACTCGATGACCTGCCATAGCCTTCTGCTTACCTCGTTGTCAGCACATTCTGAAGACCAAGGTGTATCCAACGAGGTTGGCAAGAAAAATCGAAGGCTAAATTGGTTTGAATGGGAAACCATGGCGTGCATCACCAACTTCTGTGCGTATAACACGCACAGAGAAGCGCTGGGAATGGGAGATTCAATAAATCATTGTCAGTGGAATTCGGACAAGGGCAGAGCTGGATACTGTTCATGTTAACATACCAAACTTCTTTCAACTCTTTATTCACTTCGTCGTTGATCTTATCATATGCATCTCGAAGATGATTAATCCGTGAACCAAACGATTCTGACTCATCTGCTGTCGTTTTAAGATTGCTTTCTTTCGATATGATCTTGGCCAATCGCAACGAGATGTCTGCTATTGTTGAATTGTCATTCTTTGCAGGAACACTACTCTTGTAAGTCTTGAGATTAGTAGAACCCCCAAATAATGCACTAGGTCGGCTTGAACCCAAATGGACAGATGCATCAGAACCATAATATCTGTGTTGCCAGGCGAATAGCTCGTGGCCATGTTCGCCATCAGAAAAGTCGCAGATGTATTTCTTGTCCTCCAGTGCTGATGATTCAGCATTAGACGAACTGTTTGGTTCAATCAAGAACATCTCTTCCGCCAAGAGTAAATTCCTCTCTTTGGCAGCATCGTGAATAGCCTCACCAATACCACGATAGCCTTCTGGTGGGGGGTATTTGAATGGCTCCGTCCCCAGGCCACCAAGGATTAATCTCAGCTTCTCACGTCTTGTCATAGATTGTAAACGAGAGAACAAGAATTATTCGATACGTGAGAACAGCCAAAAAGGAATGGTAAACGGGGCTTAGATAAAACATACCGATTGAAACTGACGCATGCATAAACGCCATTGCATGGGCGGAATCCTTCACCACTAAAAGCTAGGCCCATACCGATTTCTTCTCCTTTGCCGTTAAGGGTGAAGCTAACACTCATAGAGTCCATGTCAACCAGGCACCCCACAGTATCACCCTCGGTCCATTTGCAGCCCCATTCTGTTGCAAAAGATGGAGAACATGAGATAAGGAATACATGTGTCTAAAAGTTGTACAGAAAAATAGTACCAACCTGTCGCGTTTGCATGCCAGCGATATCGGCGCCAGCCATCGAATGCCCAGGAACTGGGACCATCACCACATCCGTCGCCTCGGTCTGCTTGGCAATGGCCAACAAATGACGAATCTGCCCACCCTATTTGAAGACATCCCGCAGTTCTGATTTCAGCCTCATAATACCATTTGCCTGATGTCAAGAGGATGCCTTTAGTGCCAACAGAACTGAATCCTCCATTAGGCAATCCTGTAATTTCGAGCGTTTTGGGATTTATACTGGAACGACCCGAGACAAAACGTACAGGGCATATTCCCGACCAGCCAAGGTTTCCAGCCAAAGTTTCTTGACAGGCATTTGTTTTTTCATCTAAGAGAGACTGGTCCTCTACCCTTTCATCATTATTCTCAACAACGCTTTCTTCCTCATCGTCATCATTATTGCCGTCTTTCTCGTCGTCTTCGCTGTCGTTCACATTGTCATCCTCATCATCATGCCCCTCTTCATCTGCAGCACTCAGGCGATCTCCATTAGTGAGAATCCAGGTTAGAGCCTCGTCAACATTATTCCTAGTTTCTAATAATGCCTCAACGCACCAGTGTCGGGGAAAACCCATTTCTACAAGCTGCCTGATTAAATTGGTTGAACCCATTTGCGAAGCCCCTAAGAATGACAAAGGTCCCCGATGCTGAGCCTCCTCAGCAAGTAGACGCTCCATATCACCTCCTCTCTCAAGACAGAAATGCACAGCTGCTTCGATGTTGGTTCCCCCGACTCGACTCAGTGCCAGCTCTGCCCATTGTCTGGGTAAACCGAGTTCAGCCATTTGTACGATTGCAGCCTCACGTAAATGAGCGGCAGATTCTGCACCTCCATCTTCCATATTTTGTTCTGCAGCTGCAGTCGATGCACCTTCACCTTCTTCGCGTCTGTCATTGATTGCGGCGTCATGAGAACTTATGCTTCGGGATGCCCTCTCCACACCTCCAAAGAAGCCTGCCGCAAACGAAGGTGGAGTTTGAAAACCCTTGTCAACAGGTTGAGCTACAGGAGGAACGTCATCGTTGTTTATTTTGCCGTCAATAAGTGTTTTCAAACTCGATGGGGATGCGGTATCAAGCCTTTTAGTTCTGGACATCACTGCCAAGCGCACCAAACTAAGATGCCAGAACCTGGCTTCTTTCTCGGGCAATGTGCTGAGACCTTGGACGTCACTGTTCCGAAGGCTTCCCATGAGGAGACTGTTTATAAGATTTTTTCATTGCAGAAGGTATTAGAGTTGTTTACAAAAACATGGGACAGTTAAGAAGCGAGTTACTTACGCTTGTGCGAGGAGCAATCGCAAACCACCGGATTCGTCTGCAACGAACTTGTCAAGTACTCCAGGTTCAGATATAAGTACTGTTGCAGAACGAAGACCCTGGCAACACTCCACCAACGCATCAACATCTATATCCAGATTATTGAATTCCTTGCCAGATGGAGCGATGCCAATTGCTTTGATCGAGGCTGAGACTGAATTCATGACATCAGAAAAAGAACCGAAGATGGCGTCAGCGGGCATGGAACCATCTGAAACAAGAGGAAGCTCATCTGCAGCAGAGATATTTGCAGCACTAACACGAACAGCTCGGATAGTCACTTTGGAAGCCCCAAAAGGGAAATCCCTATCTCCGCTTGGAGAAAGCTGAAAGTATTTATCTTCCAAGATAATTACTTCACAGCTCCCAGAACGTGAATCAATACTGCTGATGACACCAGATAGAGAATGTTGGCGACACAAACCCGTTACAATCTCGTCAGCGCCACTACCGAAAGAAGCAGCTGATGCGCCACTACTACGCGACTTAGTTAACACAGAAGACGATGCGGCCACCTCAGGCTCAATCACAACAAATGTCCCTGGATGAAGGAGGCCTGGAGAACCACCTAAGAATGCGAGCACGCCACGAAAGATAGATGATTTATTCGATCCGCAAGAAATTACAATTTCGTGGATTTCCTTTCTCCATGACTTTGAGTAAGTGTAGATGAAACGAAGTAGCGAAATCGAACTTCGAGCAACTAGCAGATCTTCATGTGAGCGGATTCCACTGGTAGTAACACGACTCCCATCTATAACCAATCCTGCCATGAGGAATAGCTGATGAATGACTAATGAATCAGCATTCATTGAAAGTAGAATGGGCCGTAGAAGACGCAATATACGTTGGGGGAATCTCGGCGGGAGTCCATCAAGGGGCAACGAGCCTCCCTCCAGGGGACTTTCTTTTATGCCTTGATCATTGTCTGTGAGCAGAAACCCAAAAGTTGAGAATAATGCGCCTGCTCTTTTTGTGATCGATTTGATAAAGGATTGAGAGTTAATCACAACATGCAGAACATTGAGTAACTGCCTGAAGTAGATGGTTGCTGATGATTCGGATACCACCATGCCTTGTTTCGGAAATATTGTGCCGTGCTCAGATAGGTATGCCAAACCTTTCGATGAAAGGTCACAATTGGCAGCGGATAGATTAACTTTGAGCCTACTTCCAGAGGAACCTTCACAATTGATCCAGTCTGTCTGGACAGCCTCCATCTCTTCGCGATCTCTAGTTAATCTAGTTTCCTCCACGACAAGTATATATGTTTCTGAAACTTCTTGCAAAAGATGCTCTGATAGAAGATCAAATATGTGTGAAGTGCCAAACGAGCCAAGTGATAACTGAGCACATGATGACAACAATACTGAAGCTGAAATTTGGAGTAAACTGCGATTTTCTTGCTTGCGGATAACATTGAGGAGCATTGTGACAGAGGATGTTTCTGCATCTTCACCCGGGCGCAGTGCACGATCTCTACACTGGGCTACGATGATTTTCAAGCTCGGCAGAATTTCTGTGATAGATTCAATGCATGCCTTCGGGTGGAAGACTGTGAAGCAATTTGCAAGAAGTACCAGAAGTAGTGATGTTGACGATGAGCAGCAATCATCTCTGAGTGGCCCTTTTTTGGCCATAAGAATTGTTCCAATACAGCCATAAATTTTGCGGGTGCATGCGTGGACACAGGTTTGAATGCTTGCGGCGCATCCTGGAATGATGGCAGTGTAATGACTGGTCAAGCCTTGGTTGGGTTCTTCAGACGTTGACACTGCTGTTGCAGGGCAACAAAGCAGTCGCGGCAGAGAAACTAGTGCTGACTCAATGGCAGCATTTACGCGCACGCCTTCAAGATTGTCTTCTGCTTCTAACAGCAAATGCAACGATCGAAGTCCCAAATAACGCATGATGCTTTTTTCTGTGCTGATATGCATATGCTGTTTGATATAATCAAGACATTTGCCAGATTTTATCGACTTGAACATGATCGTGATATCATCATTGGTGGAATGCATGGGCTTGTCATCAGTGCATGGAAACTCGAAGAGGAACTGTGATAGGAGGGTGAAATGGGAACAGAGGTCTTCACAAACTTCTCTGTGCGGAACGCCAGCTTCCGCACCCGCGAGAGCTTCGCGGATTCCATTCTCCATTATTTGACGAGATTCGTGCAAGGCTTGTGATGCAACTTCTGATGGAGCATCCTTCGTCAAACCACCGGTATGGTAGAAAATAGCAGATGCTATTGCTATTTGAGCAGATTTGTACTTTTGGGGACATAGTCGAGATAGTGAACCCTTTTGAGCTGCCATAACGCTAATACTGTGTTGTTCAATAATGCTCCTTGCCTCCTCCATTTCCATTACATCTTCTGTTGAACGTGAAGAATCTGTTGCCGAGACCAAGTCAAAATATATCAAATTTTGCCACTGTTCTATCATATCTGTATACATGTCCCTGGATCGACAGCGATACCAAACAGAGTCGATAGCACGACGCACACTAATCCCATCGCGATCAAGTCTCCCCCTAGACAAGATGGTAGAATTGGACAAAAGGGTATCCAATGACTTTCTTGCACCTCCAATTTCAACACTATCAATATCCGAAAGCGCTGTCTGAGAGCATAAGATGAGAGAAAGATGACCGACAGCGAGGCACAAAAGGGACTCTGTCTTTACCCAGTGCTCGGTCAAAGTATTTCTCTCTGCTGTTGAACATGACCGTTGAAGGACACCAGTTACACGCTCTGCTGATCCTTTGTCTACATTGTGCCGCATGCCTTCGAACTTTGTTCCATCGAGACTGAGGCGAGCATCAATGATGAATGACGCCGTGGACCTTTGTGCGCATTCTTCGAAAGATAAACCGTCTCCCTCTCCTCGATTTTCAGCCGCACACCATTCCTCGACGAATTGAACATGGGTGCCACAGGAAGCGCCAATGATAGAAAACAGATTATTTAGCTCTCTGCCGTGGTAAAGTAAATAGTCAGCTGCGGTAGCCTGTGTTGCTTTGCGCTCGAAGCACACGACGTATTTTTCAGAGCTGCTGCTGCTGCCTCTTAAGTCGCCGTCCGAGGTCGATGAATTGACACAGATTGCCCATTTACCAAGTTTCAGCTTGATCCCTAAAGAAGCATCATGGGAAGGAATAATTCTATCGACAAGTTTTGCACATCTTGTAACTAACGGTAGGAGCTCCATTGCATATTTGGCAGAGAGGGTAGGAATGCATGATGGTATCAATGATATGCTTGACGCCAGGCAGGGGAGAATCTCCATCAAAAGAACATCATCATCTTTGGTTGTTGGTGTGTTGTCTGATGAAAGAATGTTTATTGACCGCGTTAGTATTTCAGTTGCAAAAGTTACGCCATCTACACACAAAGATTGGTTCCATGATCTGACAAGCGACAAGTGTTTATCCTCTTCTCCTCTGATCAATGATGGATAGTATATGTGTCCACTAGATACTAGAGGGGAGGATGATGATGCTTTCCCACCATTTGAAGACGTAGCTTCCCCCGCCGACTGAGAAATGGTGCAGAGAGTCACACGATCGTCTCTCTGATACAGACCAACAGCTAAGAGCACAAAGAGAATTGAAATGAGCAGTATGAGTGACGCTTCACGATAGAGAGAATTCTAAAAAAGAACACCACACATCAGGCAGCATATTTCCTTACCTGGATAAAGCTTCACGTCCAACGGAAGCCCCTCGAACGCAACGCCCCAGTCTTCAATCAAAGGTCCTGAAGCTGCTCCTGGCACTGCCCCTCGTCGTGGCGACGCAATCAGAGCTTGAGGGGATAAAGGCCCAGTAGATTCAGATGCAGACGATGTTTCTTTCCACAACCCAAAACTTAATGTGCCAACATTTGTATCAAGTGTAATAACGACGACAGCGCCAGTTCGGAAGGTAGAGCCGTAGTCTCCACGGAGTTTATTCCGATCATGCCATAGAGCTTGGGTGCCAATGAGACCCCATCCATTGGAGTCTCCCCCGACATAAGTCTTGAGATTCACTCGCGCCGTAGACACCCCTACAAACACATGGCCCCGTTCACACTTGTCGAGTTTGACAGCCCAGCGATGCACACCACTCTTGGGAGAGAAACACGTGGTAGAAAGAACAGTACCCCATACCTTCGTCGCGCGCTGATTCGCAGTAACTGCAGACAACCCAGACGAGGAGACGACCGAAATTGAATCTGCACATTTACTGGAGTCAAAATGAAACTTGATTGGGTTCACTTGCAGTGATCCTCTGTCTGCCCAATTCGAACTGGTGCCGCCCACAGATCCAGGACTTGTGCTTAACTCTCCACCTCCAGAAATGTCATGATCGTTGGAGTCAATAGAGGATATAGATAGATCGTTCCATAGAATGAGATTGGACATGGCTTGCTGACATAGAGCTAGGTAAAACTTGCTGAGATTGTCTCTGCTGTTGTTCCTGCCTCTATGTGACCTCTCCATTATTGCTGTGCTCAAGAGGGAAATTGTCGGTAGAGGATTTGGTCTGCGACTATCTTGTTGCGTTGCTGTTGAAGTCTGATTGATGCACCCTTCCGGACTATGATTGATCTCGGCCTCCATACTGCTGCTAACAATAATGGGAGTTGCCACAAAACAATGTAGCATATCGCTCACTCTCAATCGCTTGCATAATAAGTCTAATTTCCGACATTGCAATTCGTATTCAGTCCAAGTGCAAGATTTAGTTCTACCGACAGTCGCTGTGTCGTCGTCACTGGAATCAACTTCTAATGCTGCGGCAGATGATGACTGTGGTGAAACTAGCAGTCTTTCCAACAACACAACACGTGCCGAATGATCGGGATAAAGTAGAGGGATCGCACAACCCCATAGGCATAAAGATTCAGTGCACAATGTTGCAACCAAAAAATGATCTTGTTCCGAATCTTTATATGATGCAGACGTTGATCCAACACCTTGCCGATAGAAGTTTTCCATGGATAGCATGAGCGATTGAATAGATTTTGATGCCGCACAACTGTGAAAATAGGAGAGTATTGATAGTAGTGAAACACGTGTCTTGATCGATATGGAAATGAGCGCAGTAGCACCAGCTTGACGTGCGTCAGCGTCTTGTTCGGAGATAGACGAGCTAGAGATGTCTACAGATCCTAGTGTACCCAAACGCTCCATGATCTTCCCAGTTAAAACTCTCAGACACCGCAAATTCACGTAACAGCATGTGGAGAAGAAAACGACCTTGAGGATGGAGGAGGGGTGTTAAAGAGAAGGGCGCGGAGAAAGACAAAGGTGAGAACATGCAATTTACGATTCAGAAAAAGGTAACAATGCTCTCGACTCACTCTTTTTCTCCACGTTTCGACAAGCTTTTGTTTTGTCTTGTTCCGAAGAGCAGCAACGTGCGCAGCCGCCGCGGCCTTGCGTTTAAGTCCCTTTGTCTCCAACGATTCTGATGCTGCCGTTGCAGTATCAGTGCCAAAGGCAGCAGAAATGACTGCGAACTCCATCTCAGCGGGGTCATCCTTCTCGATGAGTGGATCATCTGTAGCATCGCTGTCCAATGTCGAAGAGTTAGCAATTTGAAATCCATCCTCGGCATCAAAATCAGCAATGGAATTGAAATCTTCTTCGTTGCTGTCCAAATGAGACAGTAAATCATTCAAAACTGCCAGTGCTGAATTACGTAGATGAAATGACAGGTGGAGGGAGGCGATTAACAATAACAGCGTGGTAGAATCCGGAGAAAACGGGATATTGGTCTCCGACTTTGCGCTGGTAGCATTGGTCTCCTCCTCTTCGCCCGCACCCTTGCCGTGATCGTCTTTCTTCTTGGCACTGGCAGCCTGTTTGGATAAGAAACGCGATACAATACTTCCTGCAGAGTATGATGGCTTGATATCTCTGCTGTCATCGGTGCAGTCCTCTGAGCACTGCTTTGTATTATCGACGTGGTCCTGCATCAATGCAAGTACCGCACGGAACAAATGCACCAGAACATGTGATGACGGTAGCTTGCCAAAGCTGGATAGTGCCGAGGGTTCAAATACGGCGGAGGGATCAACATCTGAGTTCGCTTTCCATTCTTCTTTCCCTTCCTCGGAAGCGATTCTAGCAAAGTTCTCCTGATTCGGTAAGATGGAGCTCGGAGGGGGCGAAGGCAATGATGGGAGGGGCAAAGAATTATCATCATTGTCTTGGGTACGAATTACGTCGACTGTTGATCCGCCCTTGACGGCCTTGCCTGCAACTGGCGGCGCCGGGGTCGATGCGGTTCCAACGGCGGCATCCGCAGAATCAGCTTTCGTGGGCGCTCCTCCTCCACCAGCGGCGGCCTCCGTGGCAGCATCGCTCGCGTTGCTCCCGGCATCCCCCGCTAACCGCGAGCCCTCCGATCGGATGGAGTTGATGTCATCCGAGTGCGATTCGTCGGAATTACTGTTGGTAGCGATTTCCGCGGCAAGGCTGAGGCTCAACGCACGTCGGAGGTCCTGGTCCTCTGTCTCTTCATCGTTGTCATTGTCCTTGTGTTCGTCTTCGTGCTCGCCGTCCTCGTGACCTCCTTCGTCGCTTGCTCCGTCGTTGCTACCCTCTTCTTCGTCGTGTTCAGATTCGGAAGACGATTCATCATCATCATTTGAATCGTCTTCATCCAGACTGTCATCCTCAACACCGTCGTCGTGATCACCCACAATATTGACGATGTGCCGGAGCAATCTGCTCGCCTCCGCTTCCACGTCCTCATCGGCCAGAGCCCCTCTCGAGTCGCCCGCGATGCCCCGTTCGTTATCAAACTCCGCTCCGTATCCGGACGTCGGCTCGCCGCTCGAGCGGTTCGCACGGCCGATTGAATCGGGCAAGCCCCTCGAGGGAACAACTCCATCTTCGTTAACGGACGCCTTAACCTCCACGCCCCCGTCCGCATTGTCCCCCAAAAGCGTTACGACGCTCGACGACGACGACGACGACGACGACGGCTTTCTCGCCGATGGCGTCGCGACCCCGGGGGGGGCGGCGTCGGCCGTCACGGACCGGAACAGATTGGCCTTCTGTATCTCGATGCGCTCCTCGTAGGTCGAGGACGCGACGGCGAAGTAACGCAGCAGCCCCTCGTCCAGCGCGAACTCCCCCCCAGCTATCCCGTCGTCGTCCCTCCTCGGCAGCGCCGAGAGCAGGGCCCCGACCTGCAGCAGCGGCGCCAGCGGGTCGGACGCGTCGTCCGTCGGGTCCAGCGCGATCGACGCCGACAGCAGGCCCGCCCCCCGCGCCGCCGACGCGGTCGTGGACGTCCCGGGACGGCGGTGCCCCCCCCGCGCGACCTCCTCCGCGTCGTCCAGGCCCTCCAACCCCTCCCGGGAGAGCATGCGCGACGTCATCACGGACAGCGCCGCGACGAGGAGGCCGTGGACGCGCCCGTTCGCCGTCCCGCTCCCGCGCATCGCGTCGCGACATGCGTTGCCGACCACGGACTCGAGGTTCGCCGCGCGCGCGGGGGGGGGCGCGACGGCGCGCGCGGCCGCCGAGGCCGCCGCCGGGCTCGCGTTACTCGCGCTGTTCGTCCCTCTCCCCGCGGCAGCGACGACGCCGCCGCCGGGGCCCGTCCCCCCGTCGTTGCGATCGACCGCCGCCCTCCCCCCTCCCTCGGGGAAGGCGACGGGGTGGGGGGGGACGCCGTCGCCGTCGTCGTCGTTCCCCGCCCCCCCGGCCCCGCCGGGACGCCGGGCGGGACGACGGCCAATGCCACCGACGCCCCCGCGCCGCCTCCTCCACCCCCCGTCCTCGTCCTCGCCGCCCGCTCCCCCGTCGTCGTCCTCTCCTCCTCCGCCCCGCAACGCGTCCTTCCAATCGCGCTCGGCGTCGGGAGCGATCCCCCGAACGGTCGAGGGCGAGGGCGACGGGGACGGGGACGACGAGGTGCCGGCGAAGACGCCGTGGTTCAGCACGGCGTGCATCAGCTCCGGGAGCGCGCCCCCCCCCGCCCCGTCGTCGTCGTCCCCCCCCGACGATCCCCCGAGGTCGGGCGAGCTCCCGAAGATCCGACGCAGCGCCGAGACGAGGGCCGGGGGAGGCGCGACGCGGTCGTCGTCGCCGCCGCCGGCGGACGACGACGACGACGAGGAGGAGGAGGAGGCGCCGCCGGCTCCGGCTGAGTAGTTCCCCGCGCGCACGATCTTGTCGTGGTGGCGGAGGACCCGAGATTTCGTCCCGGGCCCCGCGTCCCCCCCGCCGGGCGCCTCCGCCGCCTTCGCCGCCGCGGGAAGGGGAGGAGGACGGCGCGCCGCCCCCCCCGCCGCCACTGCGTCGTCGTCGCACGCGTCGTCGTACTCGTCGCGGGGGCGCGCGATTTCGTATTTTCCCAGGGCGCGCGCCGCGTCGAGGAGGGCCGCGTCGGTCACGCGATTGGCGCGCCCGCGAAGAGCGGCGATGGGCGCGACGCTCTGTTTTTTGTTGTGTTGTGTTGGATGAATATCGGGCGTGGGGTGGGGGGAGGATGAGAACAGCATTTTTAGCGGTGGGGGGGGGGGATAACGAAAAAGACGACCATTAGAGGCGTGTGTGTGTGTGTGGGGGGGGGGGGGGGGCACATGACCGCACAAAAAGCCAAAAGCGCAGACATCCACTTTCATCGTCCTCGGATAAATAATAACAACTTTATTACACGCACCATCGTCCGAGCGAAGCGATACGCGGCTCCCTTCGGATCCAAGTCGATCAGGGTCTCGATGGCGTCCTCCCGACCCCCCCTGCCGCCGCGGGAGGGGGAGGAGGAGGACGCCTCGGCGTGAAGGGGGGGGGGAGTCGGGCCGGGCATTTTTATGACGGCGCCCTGGCTGCTGCTGCTCTAGAGAGCTGCCACCTGCCTGCTTCTTCTCCGTGAAGGTTGCTCTTTTCTCCGGCGGTCCCTACCCCAAATTACTTTTTTATGGTATGATGTAGCTGGATTATTTCGCCCATATTATTTTTTGTGGGTGCTATCGGCGAAAAGGATTTGCGAAGGCTGTCAAACTCTCACTTCCTCGATCGTGATAAGAGAGATGCCCTAGATCTTCCACGTGGAATCTGTTCTGGCGATAGCTCGCTTTAAGCTCGCCGATCGCTGCATTCCCAGCCAAACATTTGTTCGGACAAAGCCGATGGAAGTTAGACA
>JALLOS010000070.1:0-18795 GCA_036939435.1 Stephanodiscus minutulus
GCAGTTTCAAGTTGCGTGATTTGATCATGGTATTAGCTTTGTCCGTGATTTCAGTGAAATGTGTGCAATGAAATGTGTCACCATGAAAGCAAATTTATCGATCCTTCAATGACAACGCAATTGCCTTCTCTATGTCTTGATCAAATGAATTAAAAGTTTCTGTGGCATCAACACCACCTTTATTTGCCATTATCGACGCCATTATTGCGGCATCCTGCTCAATGGCATCCTGGTCAATCCCAGGTAGCTCAGTAGTGTTTGTTGTGAGTTTTTCTCCTTTTTTCTTCGGATAGGGGAAAGTTGATGACAAATCAACTCTGAGAATTTTGGGTGGTGTGTCTACAGATGCAAATACACCGAAGTCTTTGTATTTCTGATATTTATCCATCGAGAGTACACGGTCGGAAGGTTTCATGGAGTTCATGTATTTCGTCATCGGCCCGGTAGCAGCAGGATGTGCATTTTTTGATTTTATGCATTTTATTGAACCCACTTGATAGTCTTGACCTCCTTGCACCACAGCTGCCAACAGCCTTGACCTGTTTTCTCCCACAAAAGTGAGAGTAAAACGCCGCCATGCAGCCTCGAACTTTTTGCCTTTCGTTATGACTTCATGATTCTCTAGCCCATCCGCTGACCTGCACACCATCCCACGGCAATTAATCTCAATAGAAAATGAAATCTCTTCTGACTTAGTAGATAGATTTTCATCGTTCACCACTAAAAGCAAAAGTACAGTTCCACCACCACCAGCTAGGCAGTCGATTCGTAGAATTCTGTAGAGGTAAGATTTGTTCACCCTACACTCCAGCAGAACTGATGCTGTTCCTTGAGTGCCTATGTGTTGTGACGTGCCGGCATTGCTGAGAGACATGACTTTTCCTTCTGAGCAGAATTTGTGAATGGCTAAATTCATTTTGGGTGGTTTGGGAAGTTCTTCTACCAAGAGAGGTGAGTCCGACACGACTCTCACAACGAAACTTCGTTCTTCATCAGTGGCGCTCGGATGCCCGAAAGATAAAGGCATTACGATGAGCTTTCTGTCTGGTAAACTACGGTCCAAGACTAACCGTATATGCCCATTTCTTGTCAAACCGAAAAATTGCCCATCTACGGTACCCAGCTCTACTTCACCACTAACCTCTTTTGTGTGAGAACGTTCGCCCACAAGGATGCCTGTATCGCATGCTTTGTAGCTTTTCTTCCGGTCAGATCTGCCAAGAGAAGCGCCACGCCTTGTTTTTTGGATGATCATGACAAATACATCAACCATTTTGCTGTAAGGGCCATCCTCTCCTGGCTGCCGATCAATTGCGCTTAGTTCGAATGCCCTGCTACATCGGTGGTTGGATGTTTTGATCGGAAAGTTGCTACTAAAGGACTTGGCGTGGTTTCCTTGGAATGCCAACACAACATCGACATTTGAGAAGCCCATCAAAAATGAATCGAAATCTATCCAAAATGTCCCATCGTTGATCATGGTACGTTTGAGCTCAGGGCTTTGGGGGGTCGTCAGATCAACCATGCCTTTCGATTCCTTCCAATTATCATGTTTGTTTTCCATCAATCGCTCCCATACAGGGGAATTATCACTGAATTCTCCTCGCCACTCACCTTGGCTTGGCGGGGCGTACGACGCGCAGTAAAATGCCGAGAAGGTGAGAGGTGGCATTTTTTCTGGTTGTTCATAAGATCGTACCATACTTCAGGGTGTATTTGCTTTTCTCGTGACTGCAGTCGACTTACCCATGAGGATTTCTTATACGCAGCAATCGAACTGTTCCATCGAACTCGGTAAACCCGCTGACGTTCCCCAATGTTCGTTGTGCCAGTTTATCACGGAAGAAATCGATACCAACATTCCTTACTTCTCGCACATCGAGGATACTGTATGCATGCATACCAACGATTCCAGCTTGCGAACTCGAAGTTCCACATCCCATCGGAAGTTTTTTCGATCTGAATTGCATGAGTTCGCTCCAAAAAAGACGCGGATTGAAGTCTTGGTGATCGAAATTGTAGACTGCCGTTGGAGCACCTGTAAGATCCTGGGTAACGTTAGGTGAGACACCAAATAAGACACCAAATAAATCCAGTAGCGTATGTCGGATAAATCTTTTTTAGTATGAGACCCATTCCACTTACCAAAAACGCCTCTTCGACCTGAGGAGGACATCAGCCAGCGGCGATCAGCTGGGAGTGGTGTCAAATAAGAATTCATTATCTTACCTGGCCTCCACTGATCGCACGGTAAGATCCATGAATTTTTGCGTACGCTTTCTCGACAAATGGAACCCACAGTTGATTGTGCCGTGCCTTTGAATAAGCAAGGTCGGAAGACGTTACATTCCTATGAAGAGGACGAGAACAACGACCGAGGAAGGTAGAGTGAGGGTTGGAACGATACGAAGGGTCTTTGCTAAATCTATCTTGATGAAGAAAGTCGTAGATTTCGTGAAGGGTCTGGCGGCAGTCATCTGCCATGGCATGTGGATCAAATTTACTGGAAACTCGTCTTTTGCTGACTGTTTTCGAGACGGCTGTATGCCATTTGGGGTCGATTCCAGCATGTTCCAAGCTCAGATTTAGAGCCATCTGAATGCTGTCTTCTTCTTCCTTCTCACTTTGTAAGTCGATGAGACAGGGTAAGTAGTCGTCCATTATGATTGTCTTCCAAAAGCCGTCAACAAACAATTTCACCTCAACCACTCCAAAATTATCGCTAGGATGCATGACACCTTTTTTTCCAAAGCAGCCGCTATCTGGACTGGCACCGATCAAGCGACCGATGAGGTCATTTCGTTCCGCGACGACTGCCAGAGCACTCAAGAACCAGCAGTCGCCAACTTTGCCCTGCACCAAATCTTCTGCGCGGAATCCTCGATTTGATTTCGCCAACACATGGCCAATGTGACTACCAAATCTGTACCAGTGTAACGTGTGTGATGTGAACGCCCAGGAAAAGAAGTTACATCCACCACCCCTATTTTCTTGGCAACAATAATATGGTCTATCATGATTGGGTCCAGCCTTTGAGGAATATGCAATCCTACATGGTCTCGGCGGATGGCATCTGCATTTTGGTGGCGCAATTGATTTGTCGTTCTTGGCACTACATCCGTCGATTGTTGAAGGGCAGCCCGCCACGAAATCAAGGTCGTGATAAAGTATCGGCGGGAGGTTGTGGGCTAGGCGAGTTGTCATTTGATGCTGTGAATATATAAGAGCCGACGAAGGATTCGTTAGGCTTCTGTCAAGCTTTAACTCTTCGTCACCGGATGATTGATCGTCATTGTCGAACGATTTTAACGAGGGAGATGCTCGACAATGTTGGGTGTTGTGGTCCACGTCCTCCTCAAAAACAAGTCCCGCTTGCAGTTCTCTTTTGGAGGGCGGACCTTTGAGCTGGGCCGTTTTCCTCTTCTTTTTATTTGGATTCTGTAATGCGGGTGCATCCTCCGGCTTTATGTAGGGATTCTTCGCAGCTTGTCTGCTACTAAGACCGTTCATCGACGGCTGCTTTGGCGAGCAATCGACGTCAATGATTATAGCACTGGTCGAATTTTTCTTCCTGGCGATTTGTTCGGGATATTTCCCAACGTCGCAAGACTCCGTGTGGTCGCCGGAACGATGCAGCGTTATGCCTTCCTGGACAACAATAACATCACTACGCGGCGGTGGTTCGTTGGTTTCGGAAGTTTCGTTTTCCTTGGCACTTTCAAAGCTGTCGTCGTCCGACAATAGATCAACCACCTCCATATTTTTTCGCCGACGCCAACAGCTGCGGCAGCAGAGGCGACAGATGGGTGCTGTGGGGAGGTGGGGAGGAGGAAGGCAGGTTGTGGGGGCGAGGAGAGCGGATTTTTTATGCCCGCGCGGTGTGGAAAAAACATAATTTGGCCCATTTTTTTTTTTTTTTTACGTAATACTTACTAAAAAGCGCGGGGAGTTGTTGGTGATGAATGAAGCACAGGAGTCTGCCATAGCAGACTTTTTGCAGATTCTAGAAGAGCATAGGAAAAATTGCGAGCAGCAAGGAAAATACGTAGAAGCGGAGGTGGCGAAGAAGCGATATGATGAACTTAAGTCTCACGAAGCAAATCGGCGGCACGAGACAATGAAGGCGCAGCAACTGAAGGAGAGGCTTGGCGTTGAGGAAGCACACATGCTGGAATACCAACAATTCAATACACAGTGTGATCAGAAAGGCAAAGAGTTTGAAGAACAGTGTCAAAATCAACTAAATGCAATGAAAGAGAGGCATCTGAATGAATTGAGAGAATTTCAACAGACTCTGCTCGAGAAGCAGCAAAAGCCAAAGTTTTCCCCAGTTTTGCTGAACTATCGTAAGATTGAAGAGCACCTGGCGAAGTCGAAGAAATACAACGAAGCACATAAAGTCAAGGCTAAGGCTGATCTCTTGGAAGCCACTGAAATAGAGCAATGGAACCAAATGAAGCAGAAGGAGATGCTCCAGCAAGAGAATCAATTTAAGGCTACCAAGCGGCAGGAGTTGAGTGCGCTCCAGAAACGGATCAAGGCAGGCAAGGAAGAGCTGAAGAAACGCCGTCAGTTAGCATTAGAGCGACTTATGCAGCGGTACACTAATATCAAAGTCGAATTGGAGGCGGGCCAAAAGATGGAGAAAATAGCTGCAGAAAAATTGGGTGTGGCTCTCGGAATTACAGCTGATCGGACAAGTTTGGCGCGGTAGCGGTCGTCTAATTAGGTCGGAAAACAGCATGAAAAAACTTCAGTTGATACCACTATTTCTAAGGATAGATATTTCTATGATGGCACAGAGAATTCTAGCTCTGCCTGCATAGCATCTTGACAGCTTTATGCATCGCCCACATTTTATAGAAAGCATGGCTGCCAGTACAGACGCACGATGTGAAATTTGAGCAACATGTATTGCTGTTTTCGTACAGAAACTGATACAGAAACTGCGTTGAAGAAAATTCCTGGTTGGACATTAATTTGGCCATTGCTCACTGAAACCTATCAACTGGCCTACAACTCGTCTCCCTCACCCGTGTGTGCGGCTGCAACGAAATTAGATTCTGCAAAATTCCAATTGACGAGCTCGGCGAAAAACGCATTCACATAATTCTGACGTCGCTCCTGGTAGTCCAAGTAATAAGCTGGGAAAGACAGGTCGCTCAGTGCATCAATGAATATTGTTCCTTTTCGCCACTGAGACAGCATATAACCATTAGTTCTTACCATGCTCCCACACATCGATCGTCAAAATAGGCGTGATGCCATCCGTAAGCGGATTTCCAGCTCCTGCATTCAATTAAAAAAACCTCGATGAAGTCTATGCCCAACTAATCCAAACATAACTGCATTTTACTGGGCACATCAGACCTCACCTGTAGTTTTGGTAACGATCAACTTCCCGTTCATCTTATGATATCCTAACCACGCCCACCCAGACCCGAATGTAGTCATGGCAGCCTTCTCCATTTCTCCCATAAGCTTATCATACGAACCGAAATCCTCCTTAATTTTGTCCGCAAGCATACCGTGTGGTTCGCCACCACCGCCTGGTTTCATTGAGTGCCAATAAAAATTATGATTCCATGACTGGGCCACGTTATTAAATAAAACGACGTTATCGCTGTGGAGTTCCGCACCGGAGGAGATGGCAACAATGATTTGCTCTTGGGAGAGATTCTTCAGTAGGGCGCCTCCACTTTCAATTAACATTTTCGCCGTGGCGACATACCTTTGAAAAGGCAGTCGAAGGTTGTTTTGAGTTGATAATCAACACGTAATAACGAGAAAGAAAAGGCGGCACCGCATAAATTTGCAACGGCGCAACAAAATTGCCACTCACTTTGCATGATGATTCAAGTGGTGTGTCATCAACGTTGTCTTACCGATGAATGGTTCGAGGGCTTCATACCCGTAGGGGAGGCTGGGTAGTTCGAACGGTGCCGCATATGTCAAAGTTGAAGCGATAGCAACGATGGCGGATACCAGGATGTGTGTATTCATGTTCCTTCGTTGTTTTGTTTGCTGTGAATGTGAGGAGGAGAGGATGGAGAGAGAGCAGCTCGCCTTGATTGGCCTCGCTCGCTCGAACGAAGTACTTAGAGTATGTGTAGAGTTATTGGAACAGCTCCGATAGGTTTAGGTCCTCTCTACCTAGTGTCACTTAAGGGTGGGTAATGAATTTTCGTGAGGCATATCCACACATCATTCTTAGAAAATCATGTCGACCACATCGGCAACCTACTTAATGATGGGCGCAGCAGCCATCGCTGGATTATCAGCCTACTGGATTGCAACTGCATATCGAAAGCCAACGAACAAGGACTTTGACCTTTTGCTGGCCCGTATAGAGGAAATGCAGCGGCGGCTCGATGGAATGAAGAAGTGGGAGGAGGAGAATGAAAGCAGCAATGATGGTAAGAACGAATATAACGAATTCGGTAGAAAATATTCTAAAACGAAGGGGAAGAAGATCCACCAACGGCAGCAGCAGGAGCAGGTGAAGAAGAGCGATGAATCGAACAACGATAATGATTCTAACGCGAACGTCCTGCCCCCACCATACGAAGAGGAAAACTCAGTATCCTCCCCGCCCCACACAATTATAACCAAGCCTAAAGAAGATAAAGCCACGCAGTTCCTGAAAGGTCAAGACTCGGTCTCTCATCATTCCACCAAGGCACAGGCTTCCACATCATCTACCTCAATATGCCGCACTCCGGTACCCATTGTCCTAATTTCTGACCCAGGACAAGATTTGGATGACGAAATGATGCTCATTATGGCTAGGCATTTGGTCAACCTGAACTTGATTTCTCTCGAGGGGGTGATTGCCAATCTATCGCCATCCTTCGCACGTGCTAGGCTAACCCGTGGTATGTTTGTAAGCTTGTTGACGAATCGTCGTATCATCCGACACTTTCGTCACGACGCATTCCTCCATTGTCATCTTATTTGCATGTCTCTCTCATATTTCTCGTCTCTTTCTTGGGTCACAGGAACGCTGGACATGTTGGGATTACATCGTGTACCCGTAGGCATTGGCTCCGATGGGGGGGATGTACTTGGAGCACATCAGAGTGATCAGTTTGAGACCACGGCTAGTTCCTACATTATAAATGAGAATGGAGAGGCGGCGCGGTCTCTCGAGAGCGGTTTTCGATTGTTGCAACGATTGTACGATGCTGCACCAGATGTTGAGTACGTTGATGTTGACAGTGAGGATATTCAGGACGAGATTGCAGATATAAGGGAAGAGAATGAACTGGATAATGGTGATAGCGGCGGAGTGGGCATCAAGAAGCAGCGTAAAAACAGGATGACATCAAAAAAGATAGTCAAGGGGGGACTTACAATCGTGATAACTTCCAGCATGAAAGACATAGCCATCTTCGTTCGCGACAATCCCACACTATTTGCATCCAAGACTAGAGAGGTCGTAGTCATGGGTGGTTGTAAGCCCGTTCAAACTATTGACCCAAAGAGCGGATCGACCACAAATAACACCTCAGCTCCGCAGTCGTCATCGCACAACAGTGCTTCCAATGTTTGGGAGCTATTGTCCATCATAGAATGCGAACCTGATGCGGCAAATAACAATACATTCGATCCTGCCGCATCTGCTTTCTTTTACTCGCAATGTCAGAAGATGAATATCACATTGACAGTTGTCTCTCGATATGCTGCCTACGCCGTAAAAATGCCACGATCAGTTTATGATGACTTGGCACTCACGGGGAGTTCGATTGGATGGCGATTGCGAAACAGCCAACGTTGCAGCATCGATCAGTTGTGGCGACGATCGTGTTCATTGGATCCGAAAATTCGACAGGGGTTGCCACCACGATGTGATCGAAAATGGTTCATCAACACTTTCTGTGGTGGTGAAGACGATCCGAGTAGATGTTCTGCCGACACGGCGTGGGACCTTGTCACCGGATTCATGCAATACGACACTATCACCTTGTTTGCGGCTGTACCAGCGGTTCGCGAACTCTTTTTTGATCCGTTTGTCATGCCTCCGCTGCAGCCCTCGAAAAGACAGGATAGTGATGGTATTAAAACCGAGGTTTTGTTGGGGGAGCTACCCGATGTGTCGGAGCGTATGTCATCAGTGGGGAGCTGCAACAGCCAAATAAATAGCACCAGGGGGGGGAAATTAAGAAGACGGCGGAGCACCTTTCCCGGGCCACCGGAGTTAGAACGTGCTGTCGCACGTGCCAAGGAGGATAATATGTTTATCGAAACGCCGTTTCAGTCACCCGGATCTAGCAGTCCCGAGGCGTTCGATCGTGGGACGAGAAATCTAATCGGCATTAGTGACAAGGAACACAATGTAAATGATCCGAATCTGCTCGTCGACTTATTGAAGACTGGATACCGCCAAGGGATTATGTGCAATCATCACACACAACCGCATATCATCTTGCATTTGCAGCTACGATGGGACAACCTTGCCGACACACTACTGACTTGTCTCATGCTTCGAAGTAAGTGTCAGGATGTTGTAATTGGTGGATGATTGCATTATTTGGGGCAACGATCTTCAATTATTTTTCTTTCCGCTCATATTCATTCGAACACTTTGCAAAATGACAGGTCTCTGGGACATGAGACTCGCCAGTGTATTGGGAGTTATTGTTTCCATCGACCCTTCTGATTCGAATATGGCAGAGAAAGAACCGGATATCGCTGACGTTTCTGACGTCGACGATAATGAGCAAACGATATGTGCTGGAGAGGGAATCTCTGGCGATGATTGCGACGATGATTCCACAGGGAATGACCGATCACCCTCCACCTTAATCGACCTGGCTGAAACAATCCATGACACTCTAATCTCCATCGGATTGTCACATGTTAAGTTCATTGTCGTATCAGGAAACGACAGGGACCAGAACAAAAAGCTGTCGGCCGAAGCCTTTTGTGAATTGTATCAGTCGGCACCACCCATCGGCGTCACGCTTGTGCTCACGGCCACCTTTTCGAGCGTTTGGCCGTTTGCGGAATCTCATCCAGATCTCTTTCGCGATAAAACTGTGCGTGTTGTGCACTCTGGTGGAGCATTGATATGGCCTGCTGAATGGGGCTGGGGGTCGATGCCCTCCGCTCATAATAAGGACGATAACGAGGATAGCAACGATGGACTGAACAATAGGACGTTGACTGATGTGAAGATACTCGTTCCGGATCCAGCTGCCCAAAATCATCGTCTGGACATGTCCTCCGCACAGTTGTTTTACAGACTGTCACAAGCGCTTTCTGTCCCAATGGTCATTCTTTCACGCCATGTAGCTAAAGAATGCTGCATTCCACGTAATTTCTTTGATGTCTTGGGTTCCCACGGCGGTGAGGTGGGAAGGAGGATATATGATAGTGAACGGAAATCGTTGTTGAATTTGTGGAGGTGTTCTTGCGCTCCATCCGGATCAACGGCCAGGGCGAATCTCCCTGACAGATGTGATGCCAGGTGGTTTGCCGAAAATTTCTGCGCGGGTACACTGGCGAGTAGCGAGGACGAGGTCTGGAAAAGTGTCGAAGCTGTCAATCTATACAGGTAAGATTGAACAAAGGATGCTGTGCAATCGTTCCACCTTTGATTTACCGTTCCTAACGGTTCCTTTACTTTATATCAAGCCCAATTGCCCTTTTGGCCGCCTTGCCGGGTGAAACCTTGAAGGCTTATTTCCATACTATGCCATTTCCTGTCAGATCTGCGACACACCACGTGATTGGACTGACTGAGGAAGTCCCTCCTCGAAATGTCGTGAACCCGTGTGACTTACGCAGATTGGTTGTGCAATCCCTTCTTAGTGCGGCACTTGCAAACGAATCAGAATTTGGACAGGATCCACCGCCAATGGTCCCCATCAGGTGCGTCCTCAATCTTTACTATTTCTTCCTCTCTTATAACATTTATATGTTAAAAGCTGACGATGATGGACCCATTAGGATGGACCATGAACCGCGCAGAAGATCTCTCGATTCGGGCCGTGATCCCAAGGCGAGCAGTATCATAAGCACCATCAGCTTTACTGGAGGGCATGCCGCGAATGAAGATGACATGTGGTCATTCACTGAGGCTGCTCGAAAGGATCTCATAGGTCGAACATTAGCACAAACTAGCAATAATGCCGTCATGCCAAAGGATAAGAAGCGAAAGTTTGTCATGGACATTGAAAGTAGAATTGCTGCAACGATTGGATTCACGCCACCACAAGTCTGGAAGGAGTAAACATAAACTCACCATTCTAAATGTTTGTATTTTTGTCGGGGCGTATTTGAGGTGGCATTTTTAGTTGGAGAGTTTGAAACCGTGTTCGCTCAAGATTGATGCAGTTGGCTTGACTAAATAAATCGTCTATCACAACATATTTTGTGGGGCGTGATCGACTGCAGGGCAGAAACAACATTGAGAACATTTATCTGTTTTCTTCCTTTTTTCAATGTGGTGTTAAAGAATGATTGTGGAAGGTGTCAGTGTTCATTGAAGGCATGGAGGATGGTTTCCATCGCTGCCACTTCGGTTTTGCCCCTGCACATGGCTATGTATTCCAAGCGCCACAGCGGTGTCTTGGCGTAGGTAACGAAGGTCTTACTACAAACAACTTAAGCCTGGAAATTCCAGAGAAGATTCATAACAATCTCTTTGTTCATCTGCAATTGTCATTGGTGGCATGGGACTAAGTGGGCCAGTGGTGGAGGTAAGGAGAGTGGAGTTGGAGCTGATGTGGGAATAAAAGCGTCACCACCATAATGTTATCGTCATGTTAAATAATCAATAATAAATGACTGGAGACATCAAAATTGTGAGCCCTGACAAGTCTGCTTTTTTATTCTTCTTTGTGGGAGTGCTACGTGCTTTTGGACAATTAATTGTGGTCACTTTTTTTCATGCTGTTGAAGTCGTTATGTCCGCCAAGGTCATCAACTCTGTAGAAATTTCAATTTGTGTGCTGAGTGAAGTTGAGGGGAAGACTACAACATAAAGTAGGGATCTAATAGTAGAGTCACATCTACGAGTTTTGGCAGCCTATTGAGTCCTGGAAAAAATAACATATTTTTTAGCTAGCGACCATCTAGCTAAAATCGAATGCGAGTCCCACCCCCGGTGTTAAATTGAGGATTAAAGTAGGTATTGGGCGTCTTTGCTGGCCCAGACCATCGGCATTTCATTTGGTATAATGGGTTTTACCAGAGGGGTGGGGCAACAATCCTGCCGGTGGCGTCAACACTACAAACGGACCAAAATCCCCACACACGGGCGGGGGGAGGGGGGGTGGGGGGGGCGATCGCTGGCTAACTGAAGAAGCTACAGAAGAAGGAAATGATCGTACGAGAATCGGAAATAGTCCTTATGTAACTAATAAAGTTATTAAAGCAAAATAGGTTGCTTGTTATACCATCATCTCTGGCCCCAAAAGCACGAGTATTTATACGCTGCTTGCAATAGAAGGTGTAGTAACAAAATTAAAAAAATGTAGGCATTTCAAAATGGATCTGGTGCTCACCACTGATGGCGACTTGGACCAAAACGCGCCATACATTGCTAGTCAACAGTGTGTTGAGGCTGCTGGTGAGGGGGCTGGGGTGTTGGACAATTAGAAGCGGATGATTGTGGGAGCAATAGGGTAGGGGTTTGACATTGGAGAATCCTGGTCAGCGGTTGGCCAGCCTTTTGGGTCCAAAATTCATGTAGAAACTGGTACAAGATCTTTGGTAGGATCCAAAAGGCTGACTCATCTGGTAATTGTTAGACGTGTCAAAAATATGCCTATCAGATACACATCACTTTTCGATGTCTCTATCTATTAGACCTCACCCCTCACATAAGAATTTGTGGGATACATACCCAGTCCCGACTCTGACATCATTAAGTGAAGTCTAATTCATGGACGTCATTAAGTGATGTCTAATCAATAGACATACCCCAGTCATATTTGGTCAGATGACACATAAGTAAATATATTGCTAGACGTCACTATTCCTCAACTTCACTCTTATCGTGGGAGACATCAGCAAAGATGTTTTTTGTGGGGAGTTCGTATGGTACCTCTCTCACAACCGTAGCTAAAGACATATTATGTTCATAATAATCAAAAAATGACCATGTTATGGTCATAAAAATCAAACAATGAGTTATTGCACTATCCACAATCCACAGTTCTTATAAACTTATTACTATATTATATTTTGGGCGCCGGCCGTTGACTATGGAAGCCGTTTCGGCCACCATTGTCGTTGGCGGGCGAGCAATTTGTAAAATAACACAAGTAGCAGTAGAATTAAATTAAGTACATCGTTATTTTATTGGTTCATATGAAACTCCGTCACAGTGCCCTCAGCAGACCCCTTCCAGAGAGGGTCCCTGCGTTGGATTAAGTGGATCCATAGAATCCACACTGTCGGAGGGGTGAATAGCTCACCATGGTGTCATATTTGTGGTGGAAGTTGTGTTCGGAGTATGCCTTAGATATATCCGATGAGTTGTAGAGTATGGATGCTTGGTGTGGGTGCAGTATAAGAGTTACCAAAGAACGTCCGTCGTGTTTGTGATGCAGATTGCATCCATCGGATATCTGCGGATGTGAGGATCCCGAGTGGGCATGGTGGTTGGGAGGCGCGTTTGTACATGAGGTTGGCATTGGGTCAGTGATATTTGGAGTTAGTGTGTGTGGTGCGCCAAGGTTTTTGGCGGGGGTGGTGGGTGGTGGTGAGGAATGCCTGTAACATTGGGCCTAATTGTGCCCAGGGGTCAATGGTGAAAGAAATGAGTACCATGTTTTTTCGATAGAGTTCGCCGATGACCTCATCACCGTGGATGAAAGGTGTATTGGGTGTGGAGGGCTTGTACATACATCCAAGTTAACCCCGTTCATGGCGTTGAAGGTTGTTGTCTGCATTGGCAGTGATAGTGTTGAGAATGTCTTCAGTGTCAGGTTGGTCCCAATGGTGGTGTATGGGCAATGGTGGCATGCTGTGGGGTAGGGAGAGAATGAAATGTCGAATGGTTGTGCTGTTTAGTCTGAGCGGAGGTGGAACAATGGTTCGACTGCCATGGGTGTGTTGGGATAAAGGTAGCCGGCTTGTGCAAGAACAGGAGATAGAGCTCCGGCAAAATCCATAGCAATGATGTTATCTGCTCATTTTTTGCTACCTCGTTTGCAGCAAAGGCGTGGTCTCCGTATATGTCATGCTCATGATGTCCACAGGTGCAAGGAGTCCTGTTTGGGTAGATAGGGAGTTGCAGTATGCGGCGGATGGAGAGGAGGAAAGTCAGTGGGGCGAAGCGATGTTTCATGCAGCTGTGGGACATTGCAATGAGCGGGTATGATGTGTGGGGGGGGAGGGTGCTGGGGAGGAGGTGACAGTGTTTGTTTTCGTATTCTAAGACATGGTTGTGTAGCTCCGTGGTGACGATGCCAGTAAAGTGTATTTTTAGGCGTCTGCGTGCGCTATGGGGTGAGGGGTGGTAAGGAAGTATTGGGTGAGGTCCGTTTAGGGGGTGGTTGGTGGGCAGGATGATGTGGCGATGTTTGGGAGAATGTTATCAAACCGTTTTAGGATAATGGAGTGGGGGTTAGTAATGGTTGAGTAGAGTGTGGCGTCAGAGATCGAGGTGGCAACTGTATGATTGATTTGGTGGATGGCTCAAGGTTGAAGTGAGAATGCGGGTTTTCATTTTCATTGGGTTGACGAAGCATCCCAGTAGAGCCCCAATGGTGGCAAATCGGTCACAGAGGAAATGTAGATCCACGAGGGGGGCGCATGCGGAGACATTGTCGACATAGCCAAAATGATGGGTAATGCCTCCGAAACTATCATCCCCTGGGTCACCATTATGAAGGCGAGGTGGCGGCTCTTTGATGTAGTTTGATGTCAAGTGGCTGGAGAAGGTTTGCGACAACAAGCAAGGCAAAAATGGGTGAGAGTGGGCAGCCTTGGCTGACGCCCTCCTCCATGAGGAGGGTGTGCCATGTGCCATCAGACCATTTGTGGTGGACGGTCCCTGCTTGTTCATAGAAGAGGGTGGTGAGGGGGAGGATTTTGGGGACTTTGAATAACACTGCACGGGAGACACTGTTGAACTGGTTGGTGAGGTCAAAGAAGACAGCCGCACGGGAAGGTAGGATGTCTGTTGATTGGGGGAGGGAGATAAATTTTTCCACCTGTAATTACATTGTGTCGATGATGAAGTTTGTTCCATTTGGGGTTCCAAGGGCATAATTGAAGGGGAGCATGTGACAAGCAATTTTTTTGTGCGGAGTGAAGGTGTGGGCCACATGGCTGGTGATTAGGTGACGGATGGCTGTGGGGATTCCGAGTGGTCGAAGTTTTGATTTGTCGAGTGGGTCTTTGTGGAGGCAGAAGAGGTAGACATCAGTTAAGTAACGTTTAATGGGAGGAGGAAGATTGTTTTGGTAGATTTGGTTAAAGATAAAGTTGAGGTTTATAGATGTAGAAGGGATGTTTGCTTGGACGAGGTCTATAAAGACATAAATGAAGTCGGCGTTCACTCCGGCACCATAGTGGTGACTAGCGTGGAGAATGGTTGTGCAGATGTCGCCAGGGATGGCATATGGTTGGGATGGTGGTGGCGGTGGGGAATGGTTTTGGGTGGGGACCGGTTGAGTGTAGAGTTTGTTGACAATGTGGATGTTGGAGTTGTCGATGGAGGCAACAGAGGTGGAGGTAGTCGCTCGTGCGACGGCAGTGCAAAATTGGTCGGAGTCAGCAGCGCGTTGGGCAGTTTGGGTGTGTCCAGTCGAAGTTGGGGTTGTGTTTTGTGAGTTTTGTCTGCATGACATAGCCATGTTGTAGACGTATTCAATGTCGCTGGAGTAGATAGAATTGATGTGATCCCGGATGGTGGCATGGATAGATGTGTAGGAGCGTTCAGTGGCGATGGAGGGAGCGAGGACCAGCATGTCGAGGTGGAAGAGTAGCCACCAGAAGGGGGTGAAATTGATGGAAAGTGTATATATGTTGGTGATTGCTTGAATGGTGTGTGCTTGTAGGCGGAGAAAGTTCAAATGGTTGCGGTGTTTGAGGTGTCGGCGCCATGTGTTTCGGATGTCGGGTGGGTGGTGATCGGTGTTTTGTAGGGTGAAGGGGATGCCAAGGTGCCACAGGTTGTGCGACCCATTCTTGCTGTCTGCGTAGAAGATGGATGTCCCGATGTCGAGGGTGTTGGTGGGTGTGGGTGATGGTTGGTCGGTGGTAGAGGGGGAATGTATTGGTGGTGGTGGGTGATGGAGGGCATTGTGTAGGGTGAGCTCGTTGATGGAGCGGAAGAAGCGTGTTGGTGTGGTAGGGCAGGAGTGTTGGGTACAAGAGTAAATGTCCACGACAGTGCAGATTGATTGGCCGATAAGGTAGAACGTGGCTTGGTGGTCATCGTGGTTGAGATGGCGTAGTAGGGTGGATTTGGAGGAGAAATGTCGGTTGGGGCCAGTACGTGAGTGGTTTCAGCCTGGGATTGCGCATGGGAGGCGGTCAATCATTGTTAGTGTGGCTAGTCGCGGTGGTGGTTGCATGTGCGGAGGGCTGGGCATCAAGGCACCCTTAGGAGACTGTTGTGAGGATTGTTGGGAGGGTCATTTCAGGAGTGATGTCGTCGGGGGAATTGTTGATAAGTTTGTTGAGTTTGTCGGTGCGTGTTGCGGGACAGATGGCAAATGTGAGGGCCCAGGTAGGGTTAGTTGAGAAGTCAGAGTCGGGGATGTGTGTTTGTTGGAATCCGGATATGTTTGTTGGTGTGATGTGAGGTCTGCGGTGCCCAGGAAGAGGTTGGGGCATCGTTTGCAGCAGCGGATCCATCCGATGGAATTGAGGACTGTGTCAGGGAGTTCTAGGAAGATGTCGGAGCATAGTTGTTGTGTGTGTATTTGGAGAGATTGGAAGCCATCAGGAGTGTTGGGGATAAATGGGTGGCTGTTGTTGTGCATGGTGCAGGTGGAGACTTGACAGTAGTAGGCCCAGTTATCTGTGGGGATGGGTTCGAGGCAGATGGAAGATGCCTGATGGGTAGTAGAAGGGGTGTTGGTGTGAAGTGGGTAGGAGTCTGGCCAGCAGGTTGTGATAACATTGAGAAGGGTGGAGATGTGGGGCGGTGAAGGGGTTGAAGGAGTTCAATGAAGATGAGTTTTTGGTCTAGAAGGAGTGGGTATGTGGGGGTGTCGGTACAGAATTGGTGGTTGATGCATTCCGGTAGTAAATCTGTGGAGTCCAATTCGTGGAGGATTGTGGTGGCAATGTCGGAGACGTTGGAGGTGACTGGGATGGAGAATTTAATGTAGTGTGGTGGTGTGGGAGGGTCGGTGTGTGAGTGGCAGTGTTTGTGTGTGGATGGGTTGTCGGAGTTCTGGGAGAGTTGTTGTGTTTGGGAGTGTTCATTGTATTGGGAGAGGAGATCGTTGGAGTAATGTGAGGATTGGGTGTTGACAGAGGCCTCATCGTGATGTAGGGGAGCAGGGGCGGGTGGGGTGGAGGCGATGGGAAGTTGGACGTTGATGTGCAGGGAGGGGTGGGTGGGACCGTCAGTGATCATAGATGAATCCTCAACCAGTAGGTCACAGTCGGGGGGGGTGATTTCATTGTTGTTGAATGTGTAGGAGTCAGTTATTAATTGACCTTGAGCAGAATAAAGAATGACAAATTCATGTCATGGTATATAACTTTCAGATATATGGATTTATTGCCGATCACGGTGTATTCCCTTTGCACCCTGATTAGGCGATTCGGTCTCACCTTTTCAGTGATATGTGGTACGCTCCGTACTGCTCGTCCTCCTCCGAGTGTGTCATCAGCTTCTTCTCCACCTCGAGGAATGGCGGAATGGACACCTCCTCGCCCGTGCCGTCCGGGGACGATCGGACCTGCGCATGCAGAATGCACACGTCGGACACCGGCTCTTTGTACAAGTGTATCGTGAAGCTCTGAATATTCCACAGGAACGATATACGCTTCTGACTAACGACGTGACGGGACTTGTCGCGATTGTTGAAGAGCGAGTTGTATTCCCGCTTCGTTATGATGCGCTTTGTCTCGATGACCTGGCCGTCGCGCATCTTCTGGACCGCCGTCCAGCCGTAGATGGAGCGATACGACTGACCTTCCTTGTTGATGTTGCTGCGCTTCCTGATGAAGCTGTATTCCTCACTTATGTTCTCCGAGGCGCGTTTTTCCTCGTATAGGTAGACCTATGACAAATAGTTCATCGGGTGGGGCAGGGGAAGAGTTGTTTGTCCAGTCATCTTCCAATAATAAACGCATGAATGGGTGAAAATGAACGAGACGAGTGCCCCCCCGGCCGACCTACCTTTTCAACCTCGAACAAATGGCACGTGACATCCTCGGGGAATGCATCGAGATCCGGCTCTCTCCTGAGCAAAAACTTGGTCGTGACCTTTTGCATGTGAGTTGGCAAACCGACCAATTTGGCTTTTTTTCGACGGAGAGGAGGGCAGGAAAGAGAGCGACACACCTTCGCGCGTGAGTTTCACCGACGAAATTTCGTTTCGGACGCAACCTCCATCGATATTATATATCATCGACGTACCGGTTTCCTCGACGACACGCTGCATCTTCCTCTCGAAGTCCGTGGAATTGTCGAATATGACGAGGTTAGGATGACCAAGCCACGCGTTCCTCGTCATGTGATCCACCCTCCTGGCCTCGTCGGGAGTTTCCGTCCTCACCGCGTTGTTCTCGAGGGTGTAGAACTGCTCGGCGCCCTCCGCGGCCGTGCACAAGTGAAAGACGGCATTATAACGCCCCTCCCTCAATTCCGACACGCACACCACGTCGCGCTTGTCGAGTAGCCGCCCCCACGACTCCGGGCTCATGTACGCCGATCCGTCCATCAAGCCGCGATCGCAAAGGAGGACGCTCGGCCTGCCCCTCGCCCGGAGTACCCGCTCGAAGCCGTCCTCGAGACCGATCTGCATGTCCATGACGGTGTCCTGGACAATGTCGGACATCCCCTCCACGGCCCCGAGGTAATCGAACGACATTCCGTTCGTGACTAGGAGGGAGAACGCCTCGGGGCACGTTATCACCTCGAATCCCCTCTCTCTCAGGTACGGCGATAGCTTGATGGGAGGGTTAGTATGGGGAGGGGGCGGGAGAGAAGACAATATAAACATTGTCGTGTCGAGTTGAGAATGGTCATGTAACGCTCGTTCGTCCCGGTCCGGTCACCGGCTAAGGCTCCGACCGACGAAATGCACGTCCCATGAAGATAATATTCCCGTCGGTGAATCGAAAATGGCAATCATCCGAACGAGCGCAAAACTCGCTCGGCAAAGTAGTGCACCCATCATCAACCGCGATAAAACGACGACTCACCCTCGCGAGCGCCGTGGTCTTCCCCCCGCACGGCCCGCCCGTGAGAACGATCTTGTACACCGGCGCGGGCGGCGCGATCGAGTTCATCTCCGCCGCCGTGAGGTTGCGCAGGTACTCCTCGTGAGGCATCGGTCCGCCCGAGTTCGATCGCAGCCGCCGCGTCGACAGCTCCGTCGACGCGAAGGGGGATGGCATCGAGGAGGTCCTCTTGGGGTTGGGACTCGCGGGGGGCCTGCCGCCGACGTCGTTTCCTCCTGCCGTCGTCGTCAGCTTGGTCGGAATTTCATATTCATCTCCCATTATATATTTTCCATCGGTGGAGGGGATTGTGACCATGGACAACAACTATCGCTATTGTTTGCAGGGGTCATTTAGGTAGAAATGTTATTTTTGCGTAGGAATTCGATACTACCGTAAATAGAGCATATTGTAACTAGGTACAAGAAG
>JALLOS010000071.1:0-19462 GCA_036939435.1 Stephanodiscus minutulus
ATTTTATGGATTTCAACCTTACCCGGCTGCCACTGCTCAGTGGGCTCATCCTCTGGACACCGTCAAGCGCTTTTGATGGACTTCCAGTTTGCCGGCCTTAGAGCCTTGTTTGCGTCGAGTTCCCAGCACTTGTCGTGATTTACATGTTTTTTCTTGCAATGGGGGCACTCGTTGCGGGGTTGACGGGGTGTTTTGGGTGGATTGACTGCGGGGGGCGTAACATGTGCGTTGTTAGATGCAAGGAGCTTCTCGAACATCATCATCATTGTTTTCATTTGTTCAGCATTCTGTGCCTGGAGCACGTTCGCCACCTCGGCAATCACCATAGCTTGAGCCTCGGCGTCCGAGTATTGGACAAAATTGCTTGTTGCTCCCGAATCTAACACCATTTCTTTTGCCTTGTTTGCAATGCCTTTTCCGACGGATCCGGCGGTCGATCTGTTCCGTTTTACCATCTTGGTGAACTCAATCTGAATGTACACTCGGAGGTTCGGAAAGGTCTTGTCGGCCGTGAGTTTGGCATGCCATTCGCGCATTGCAGCGTCAAACTGACCAGAGGTTTGGTAAGTTGAGACGGCGTACGAGAGGCGCAACTCAGGTTGCTTTGGGATGTTGTGGCGTTCCAACTGACGTTCATATTTGTCTGCTCGCGCAAACATCGTCACGGGTGCTTCCACTCCGTCCCATGGCTCCAACATCTTGGTGTTGAGGTCCGTGATCTCAAGGTCGTCCAAATCTCCACCGGCATCGCGAAGTAGATTGATGAGTTCCAGGCGAGCCCATGATTTGCATGCCATGTAAGTTTCAAATTCGATTGTTTCCGCTTTGTGCTCCGCGACTTCCCTCTCACGAAGTTTCTTGTCGTCACTTGCGGTTGCCGGGTATGCTCCAGGGTGAATCGGTCGATCGAGTTTGGTGCCCTTGGATAATGCGACATATCTGCTTTCGGGGACGACAATGCCGATGTGTCCTAGTGTGCCTCCCCCGTTTGCGGTCGAGATGGTTACTAGCGCAGCGGTCAGTTGCGTCGTGAGTTTGTTGATGTCGTCATCGGTTGGTTGCCCGTCGATCTTGGTGATTTCAAATGCTTGGAGAGCATTGAATACGTCCTGGAGGATGCCCATTGCTTTGATTGCCTTCGTTTAGTCTATTGGTTCGGATTAGTTACGATTGCTAGACAGCGGCAAAAGGATCAGTGTGCGTAAATAGATCGTAACTAATTAATGAGCTATTTCTGCAACTCTTCACTTTTGAAAACTGCGAAAACTCAAAACTCGAAACTGGGAATTTAAATTCCCACTCCTCGCTGCTCTCTCTACTGGCTATGTGACCGTACACAGTACATGTCTAACAGTACAAACGTCATAATATGTACGAATTCGTACTAGTCAATTTGTATACAAAAATTAGCGAAAAAAAAGATTTGCATCCGGTTGGGATTTCAACCCGGGACCAATATTGCTTGCATCGTCGCAGCGCGCTCACCACCACCACCCCACCTCCTCCATTAGTGCCCATTTTATTTATATACCGTAAAATAAGAACACCATCCGAAAAATGAGATTGTACAAATTCATTCGTACAATTTATAGTCAACCCCTACCGACGCTGCGGATTTGGTCTGCGGACGGGGGGTGCGTTCTACTAACAAGTTTATGTTGTGTTGTTGTCAAGATTAGTGACAGCACTTCTCTTCGTTGATCCTCCACTGCTCGTTTCAGATAGACCTCTCACCTCTTCGAACCGCCAGAGGAGGGTCGGTGAAATAGCATGAGTATCTATCTTCGAGTTGTCAGCCCCAGAAACCTACTCCTTCTCCGACTCAGTGCAGTGTATTAAGATATCGCCATGTACTCTGCCGCCACCAAACAAGCCAGGCGCTCCCTGGCGCTGTCCAGGAAATTGCTCCAGCAGCCGCAGAGGCGTCAACACCACCCGGATCCGTTCCACCCCACGAACACCAAGGGTTGGAAGGCGGCGCTGAAGGAGGCCGATATCCCCCGCACGAACTTCGATCGCGAGATCGCCGAGGCCCTGGTCAACGGCCTGCCCGGCGCATCGTCCATCGACGACAAGACGATCCCGACGTTCTCGAGGGGGGAGCTGCCTCACTTCGCCGGGATCAACACCTTCCTCAAGGCGCCGTACATCGAGGATTCCCGCCTCGTCGGGAAGTACGACGTGGCCGTGGTGGGGGTGCCGTTCGACGGGGGGTGCACCTACCGCGCCGGGACGAGGTTCGGCCCCCAGGGCATCCGGCGCATCTCGGCGCTGTACACACCGTACAATTACGAAAAGGGCATCGACCTACGCGAGCAAATGGTGAGTTAAGTTTGTCATCTGTTCGCCCCCCCCCCAAAAAAAATAGACATGCAATGTTTGTGAAAGCTATCATGTCGATTTAGAATCAATCGCGACCGCTGTGATTATTTGCATCGCTTGTTATTCCTTTAGGTGCACTGAATTCACACTCGATGCCGCTTGTCCCTCCCATCATACAGACTCTCTGCGATATTGGTGATGTCTTCACCATACCCGCTAACATCGAGAAAAGTTTTGACCAGATTTCCAACGCCATTGCTCACATCGCATCGCATGGCACCATGCCCATCATCTTGGGAGGGTAAGATGCTACATCCATTAGTGTGTTTCGAATCTATGCGATTTCTTCACGGCTCATCCCTTATCCGCATCAATCATAACATCCCGTCACAGGGATCATTCGATTGGATTTCCCACCGTCCGAGGTTTGGCATCCGTCACCTCCAAGAACATCGGCATCATCCACGTCGATCGTCACGCCGACATTCAGGAGAAGGACCTCGACGAGCGTATGCACACCACGCCGTACTTCCACGCCACGAACCTCCCCAACGTGAATCCGAAGAATCTCGTGCAGATTGGCATCGGGGGGTGGCAGGTCCCCCGCCCGGCCGTGGCGAACATGGTCGAGCGCGAGACGAACATCTTCACCATGGACGACATCGAGACCATGGGTATCGACAAGGTCGCCGAGATCGCGCTCGAGCGCGCGTGGGACGGGTGCGACGCCGTATACATGAGCTACGACATCGATTCCATCGAGGCGGCATTCGTGCCGGGCACGGGCTGGCCCGAGCCTGGCGGCCTCCTCCCACGCGAGGCGCTGAAGCTCGTCGGGTTGGTCGCCGCGGAGGGACTGTGCGGCATGGAGGTCGTGGAGGTCAGCCCCCCGTACGACCACGCTGTGAGTTTTATGTTGTCTTTTGCATAAGTTGCGTGTATTCCTTTCCCAACCACCCTCACACCCCACCCACCACTGCCGAAACTGATAGGACATCACATCGTTGATGGCGTTGCGCATCATCGTGGATGCCCTCGGTTCCATGGTGAGCCACGGCACGCTCAAGAAATGCATGCACATCTTCGATAAGCCTTTCGTTCCCATCTAGAGAGGGATAGGGGCATCGGATAGTAGATACAATTTTAGAAAAGAGAACCAGGCAAGTGGCGAGTTCTGCTCTACCTAGCGACGGAGGGACGTCGGATTTTCCCGAACTTAACTTTACGCGTCAAGTGCAAGATGGTCTTTTAGTGCATCTGCTTGCTACTTACGATTAAGAAGATAATCCCTATTTTGATGCACCAATTTTCCTGACGAGTTCCCCTAAAACGTTTGATGTTCATTATTTGTGAAGAGAAACTAGAGATGCACATTATTACTTCTATTGATCCAAAATCATCATCATAATGAATTAATCATCCTCCAAATATATGTTGGATCTTCTCCACGGTTTTAGCTTCACGGCGAACCTTTTTCAGCATTTGTTCTTTGCCAGCATCCATGTATCTGAATTGATATTACACCTCGACATGAACTTACAACATGCCAAAGCAGTGTATGATTGATCTCTTTTGATGCAATAATGAGGAAGTCATCTTGATCCAAGTGGAGGGCTTCCCTACCGTAGGCTGAAATCACCCTACGTTCAATATGCCAATACTCTCTCGATGAAATCGACCTTGCCGACAGCTTCGATTGCCACCGGAAAGTTACTCGCCATCCCTCTCCAATCCTCGATATGTGGCTTTATCTCCTCCGTTGGTAGAGCATGTCGCATTTCGCCTTGCAGAAATTTGCATTGGTGGAGATCGCAAGGGATGACGTCATATTTGCACTTGAGTCTAACATTACTTTCTAAGCAGAAGAAATGATAATAAACAATCTAAACAATACAATTGACTTTGGTTGATCCCCACCTCCAAACATGATCCATTGTGTGGATGGGGATGATTTATTTGCTCGATGGTACGCATCCTCTCGAGAGTTTGAATATGATCGTCTAAAACACCCCCCTCTAAGTACCCGCAATCTCCCATTTTTCGATACATTATGTACACAGATGGGGGGATCGCAGCGATTCCAAACCCTCCTCCCCCCTCCCCCGCGCCCCCATATCCACCACGTCACGGAATACATATAAAATGCCCAAACCCTCCATCCACCACTACGAGTGCGATAAAAATTTCTTCACGGCCCTGGCAAACGTCTTCCCCTCGCCGTGTATGAAGCTGTCCCGAAGCATGGTAATGTTGGCCGGCGGGGCCATGACGCAAGCGAACCTCCCCATCAGGAGGAGGCCGCACGTCGCCAAAACGTGCGACGCTATGCCGGAGTAGAACAGCGTCTTCTCCTCGATGTCCTCGTGATGCGTCACGGTGCTCTCGCCGTGGTGCAGATCGCTGTGATCGGGGTGGAGGTGGGGGGGCGTCGTGGCGATGGCGGTCGTGGCCAAGGCGCGCGGCGCGACGATGGCCGTCGTAATCGGAGACGATTGTTTGGTAGAATTCGACCACGACGCCACCGCCCGAGCTCCGGTCGCTGACGACGTCGACGATGGCAGTGACGACCCTCGAAGTTTGTAGTAGTCGATGGCATCGGCCACCCCGTGCGCGGCCTCGTCCCAGAGCAGCCACGTCCCGCGCCATATCAGTATGCAACCCGACGCAATGCCGTACAGGACGATGAAGCGATTCGTCTGTATGTACCGCCGCCGCAGCGACGTCGACGAGGGGGGCGGGAGCATCCTCACTAGGCGCTTCGTGCCGTTGTTCGACGGGCTTATTATGTACTGCTGCAGGCCCAGGATCGCCGTACCGGACGTTAGCGACGCCACACCGGAGAGGACGCGATCGTCGGGGAAGAGAGTGTGGTCCAGGATGTACCACGCGCCGCGCCAGTAGGAGGCGCACAGTACGCCGGTGAATACTTGGACGGGGAGGGTCGACGAGGTGAACATTGCCATCATTGCCTGGTCGACGACTATTATCAACTACCGCTTAGCACAGGAGGGGGAGTAGGTCGGTAGGATGGGAGGCCAATGATCCAATGATCTCCCGCTTCGTTCGTTGGGGAGTCGAGTTGTTCTGTGTTCTGTACGACGTGTTCTCGTTCTTGGGGAACAGCGCCCGCCACGGCGTGTGCGATTGCCCCGCCAATTTTGGGGCCTCGCCGCACACCAGCAACAACATATGTATCGTAGTTGTGGCTAAATTAGTCAGATACTAAAAAAGCAGGAGGAATCAAATTCGAAAGCGATGCGGTCATTTCCAGAAAACTCTCCGAGTGACAAAACGATTCAGCGCATCAATACGCGTTTTTTATGTACTTGGGCCGTCTCATGACAATTGACACAGCCCTTTACTCCAACGAAAAACGACATTCGCATTGAGGGGTAACTTTATCGTAGATATGATATTTAGCCTGTCACATCAGCCGATTTAGCAAAAAAATCATGTTGCACTTGTGGTGCTTATCCCCTGACTTCTACGGTAGCTAAAATATGTGTTTTGTTAGTGTTTTGTGTGTTTCATACAAATTTGTTGACCATGGCGGCCACTGGGGCAATATGGCGCATGCACTTGACCAATGGCAGCATCCAGTGGCTTCGAGTGAAGCCCTGGATGTGCTCCATCAGGTGATGTGCCCCACTTTGTACTGCTGCATTGCCATGGCAATCGAAATTGCCAGCGATTTGCCTGTATTTTTCATTTTAGTCAATTTGTTGTTGACCACTAGTACCATAGAGCTAAATAACATAGTACTCTAACACTCAATTAAAACTAACACTGAGACACAATGTTGTTTATTAGTATGTTATTAGTCTATTCATATGTTTGCGGCACCCACAGTCGATGATGGATGCTGTTTCAGCCATCATTTTTGACGGCGGGCGAGCGATTTGTCAAAAATACGAGTAGCTGTAGAATTAAATTAATTACATGGTTATTTTAACTATTTATATAAACCAAGCCAAAGCGCCCTTGGCCAACCCCTTTGGATGGCCACCCACACGTCGGATTGGGGCGATTCTTTGAATCGGCGCCGTAAAGGGGGGGGCAAACGGAACACCATGGAGATGATGTTTATGGGGGGAGTTGTGTTGTGCTTGACGGATTTCTCGTAAATTTCCTACCTTGGGAAGACTATGGGGCGGGAGTTTTTTGTTCCCACCCGAACCCTTATAGGGGTTAAGCTGTTAATGATGCATTTTTCAACACAGTGATCACCAAACTCCCAATTCTGGCGTTACAGTGTCATGTGGCAGTGTTACCCCTGTGTCACTGTGAAGCCGAAATTGTGTGCGTGACGTAAGAATGTCAATTATTTGATGCCAAGGGGGTTGATTTTGGATGATAAGGGAATCAACAAAATTGGCGAGGAGGAGACGCGGGGGGGGAAGCGTCTGCACCCGTCGGGTTGAGTTTTTGGGTCATACGTGAAACTGTCTTCCCTTTTTTCGAGTGCAATATTTTTTACGAACGCAGCCCCTACTTGTGGTGGGATGGTGGCAAGTATGTGGTGGTCTCTCAGAGGTGGTGGCAAGGTCAAGTGAGGGGGTAACAGCAGCTATCATCTTGTCAGAGTGTGAGGACCAGAGATTATGATGTTGTGAAAATTATATTGTTAGTGTTTTCTCGCTTTTAGTTATGTGTAACATGAGAATTGGAACAGTCTATTTTGCAGAACACACCTCAACTCAAATGCCCCTTGTCATGAAGCAAAGAGAGTTTAGGTTTAGGGAATCCACCCCTGAATGAAATGAGAGGGGAAAAACAGAGCTCTGAGGACCTCTATTTAGACGAACTATCCTTTTGGAACTATGCAATTCCGTTGTCTACCCTGCCATTTAGCTTGGTTCTATCAATGTGGGTTGTGTAAATATGATACTAGTATGTGACATGAGAACTGGTGTTTGACTTGTACCTGGATATTCCGTCGGTGGGTACAAATTAGTAGTTCAACTACCAATTTGTACTCCAGAGGCTCCGGTGGCTGCGGTATGACTAACCCAAACCAATAAACGTGATATGGTAAGCTCTGCTAGCAAATGGTTTTGCGTACCTTACGCATATCCATTTTTGTCCTGATCCCCAGTGCCGGCAATGATATTATTGTTCGCGCGCCGTCGATGGGGCCTATTGACGATGTATCATATGTCGAAAAACTCGAATTTTTGCTAGGTAAAAGCTAGCGCAAGCTAGCTAAACCATACATCCTCCGTCCATGGCAACATGCATCCTCCGACCATGGCAGTCGCCATCATCCCATAGCTGCCATGGTGCCTTGATCCTGGCACTACCACAGAAATCAATCAGCCAACATGTTGAGTGAATGTTTTACTTTTATGCGACGGCGCCGGGAGTGGGGCACCATGGTGGCCGATGTCGACCATTTAGGTCACGACGCGTCAACGGACATTGTGGGGCTCTTGTGGGTTGTGTCCTACGCCTACGTAGGAATGCAGAATGCATATGATATTGTATCAGACAATTGGTACATACTATGGAACAGGTCTACGTCGTTGAAACTAGAAAAAACTATCATTATTAATGTTTATTAGTTAGTCTCAGGCATGACATGTCCTCGACGCATTGTGCCTGATCGTTACCAGTCATGATGGTCATGCCGCCAATGCAGAGCATCAGCGGCGACGATGACGGCACATATGCCTCACATATGGTTATTGTCCCCCTCACGGCCGGTATGCTTGGTTTGCCATGCCGGCCATGTTCGGGGCCACATCAACTGATTGTGGGTGACTACTCATTAGAAGTCGCGATATTACCTACCTTTTCTGGGTCAGGTTTGCATTTCACCCCACCTTTTTTTTATTATGCTGATTTTTGCAGCAGAAGTGTGTGGGAATAGGTCTGGGGGAGCAAAAGTCTGCTTACAGCATCTGCGTGTCAGCAACTAACCCTCTTAACTATTCCCTTGCGTCAAAGTACGAATTCGTACTTTGGGGCGACGGAATATCCATACCCCGAAAAAAAGGCTCAAATAATTATTGAAGGTCACAATCACCATCCTTCTCTCCACCATGACGGCCGCTAGCCGCATTGTGGAATCCAACGCCTCCCTCCTCATCATCTCACCTGACCGAGATAAAAACACGCTACTTATGTACTGCCAATCGTCATCCACGAGCACAACCCCCGCGCTAGTATTCGAGAGTGAGCCGTCATCCACATGCTCCACCCCCGCGCTGGTATTCGAGAGCGAAAGCACAAGCGCAACTTCGGCTATATCGGCAGCAGCCGAACAACATCAACTCCCGCCCTTGGTTCACGCGATTGGTTCGTTAAATTCTTGCTTCTCTCTCCTCGCCACTTAGATGAGAATTGTGTCGCCACTTGTCACTTATCATTTTTGAACTCATTATAATCTCGCATTTACTAATTAACTGATATCGCAATTGGGATTCAATAGGTGGCTCCGTGGGGAGCGCACTTGCAATATTGCTATTTTACCCCCTGGAACGTGTGAGGGTGGAGCTTCAATCGAGTATAGACGGTACCGGTAGCGTAGGACCTGGAGAATGCAACAATCTGTCGTATGTGGTGAACAGCCCTTTGCGCGCCACGGTCGCAGAGAGAGTAGAATTAGCAGTCTCTAACAACGCACCATCGCATCTTGATATGGAAGCGAGACACGACGAGACTCATGCCACGCCGGACTCGTCCACTGTATCCTTCGAGCTCGTCCCGTCCATACAAAGTTTCGACGCGGCCTCCTTGGGAACGTTGTCTTACGACGAAGGAGGCTCCGATAACGAGGAAATTCCCTGTGGAAATTCAGTCGAACGGGCACAACATGTTGAATCTTCCGACTCTAATTCGACCGCCATTGTGGCGATCGATACGGGTACATCACACGAAAGAGATACAGAGCCATCTAGGTCGACAAGTGGACACGATTCCGTGCCCACACGGCCACATGAAACGATTGCGCAATGCTTGCTCCGTTTGCACGCGGAGAAATCGTTGTACAAAGGTGCATCTCACACTGTGACGACGTTGACGATATCCAACGCTATATTCTTCTACTCTTTGCAAGTGATCAGGAGAAGGATGTCTTCGTTACGGCAGAACCACGAGGCCCGTCAGCTGGATTTCAGACGACCGCTATCATACGTCCTGCATCAAATATCGACCACGTCGAACATGGGAAACTCTCTCATATCATCAACTATTGCAGGGTGTATCAATGTTCTACTAACCAATCCGCTCTGGGTTGCTAGTTTACGAGTAATGGAAGAAGGTAAAATGCAACAAGGACAAAATCTATGGAGTGTCATGTATGAAATAGCACAAAATGAGGGCGTTTCGCAGTTATGGAATGGTACATATACATCTCTGTTACTCGTTTCCAATCCAATCATTCAACATTTTGCCTATGAACAATTGCGTTTTTGGTTGCTAAAGAGTTTCCGAAAGCAATCTCATTCAAGCAGCAGCAGAAATGGCAGCGGTAGCGAAAGTAGTCATGGGAGACGAGACAGCACCATGTCTCTGAAATCGGCATCCCTCACACCTTTGGAAGCATTCGTGTGCGGGGCATTAGCGAAAGCCTTGGCAACGGTCCTCACATACCCTTTGCAACTGGCTCAGACGCTACTACGTTTACAGAGGAAAACAGTGTCATCTCAGTCGCCAAATAATAACAGTGCAGAACCTGGCAGTGATATTTATCACGAAGGAACATTCGACTGCTTGTACAAACAATTCTCTTCTGCTGGCATGCGAGGGCTCTTTCATGGAATGAACGCGAAAATGCTCCAGACGGTGCTAACGGCTGCATTCACTTTCCTGACATACGAGCAAACATTAACACGTGTTGGTCGTATCTACGATGCTTTGGGTAGTAGTAGGTGATTTTGTTTTGAATGACACGCCATTTAGATCTTCCTGTAAATATTACATTTAAGTACACATGTTGATGTCAGTATCTCAGTGCCTCCTCAAAGAAGAGGAGGGAATGTATGGACATGACATTGAATCAGGTGGCGCCGGAACTAAACCGTGGTATTGACTGAAATCAATCTCGAGCGCTCCGTTGCGTTCGAAGCTGCCTCTCGAATCTTTGACTTTATTCTTTGCGAATGGATTCCACCACTTCATTTGACTTGGTGCTTTGTTCGGCCCGGCGGGGAAGACGCATGGCGCGAAAGTCTTATGAAAAGCAATATCCTCGACACGATAAGAGTGCCGTGACTGCAATGCCATTCCCGTGACTTCGCACGTCCCTTCGAGAAACACAATGATCTCAGAAGCACGATCTTGAAGGAAATGAGTAATTTCTTCCTGGGTCGGCAAAATTGCAGTTCTTCCGTTGTCTGGGACGTGCAGTAATCGCGAGGACCGAGTCATTTGTCCTTCTTCCATCAGAAGGCTGGAAGGTGCCGTGTTCTCGCCTGTCACACCATCTCCTGCTGTCAGGGTTGCACAAGTAGACTCAAATGGACCATGCGGGACTCCTCCCTCGTCAAACCAGACAGGACGTGGAGGCACCAGTGGACTCAAAGAATCCATTCGATGTACGACAACGTGGGGAAGTCCCATGAGAATGTTTTGTTCCAGCGAGCACTCTGAATTTGGCTCCTCCTCGCCGCCGCATTCAAACATCGTCGTAGTCCGGCTGCCATTCAGAAGAAAGAGTGGATGCGAGACAAATAATGCAGTTTCTAAATCCACAGCACCTTGCCTACTGGACACAGGACATCGCTCATGCCTCACGCAAAACACTCGAATCTTGGCCCCAATGATGTGGCGTTTTCTCAATTCCGCCACCCGAAACATCCAATACCACCTGTGTGAAAAACACAAATGGAACTTTTGAGTGATTCGAGTGAGGTAGATGTATTTGTATCGAACAACTCACCTTCCCCTGACCTTTCGAATTACAGCAACATCGCTAAAGACAATAGTGCGTCCCCTTTTCTGTCCCCGTGACATTCGTTGGAACATAAGTCCAACGGCGAGAGAGGAGAACACAATTGCTGAAAAGACTTGAACAAGTACGAGAATGAAGGGGGTCCAACAATCGCCAAAATAATAGTCTGAGGTTCCATATCCAATCGTGGCCATGGTGCTTAGGGAGAAGTAAAGTGCTGAAGAAAGGAGTGAATAATCATACTTGCGAGTGCGGCCCGACAAAGATAGCCCCCCAGAACTCACCTTCCATGTGATTGTTAATATCCATTCCGCAGTATTTAGCATCTGAAACCGTATTCCCTTCGCTATCCTCATAGGCCGCACCTACTTTATTAATTGTCAAATACATTCCAGCGAAGAGAACGATGGTGACAAAATAAGCAATAAATATACCGAGCATCAATACACACGTGGGTGTATATGAAAGTGTGTCTGGCATGCATGAACAGACGTAGCTATCGATGAGATTGATAAAAATCGGTATTGCGGCCAACTTATGTGCAATAAAACTTACGAAACCAATCATCCCAACACCTCCTCGGGATGATGCCTGGCTGGTTATCAGATTTGTAACAGCGGCAACACAGTCGATACCAGAAGGGCGAACGAGGAGTGTTCGGGCGTTCCGATCGAGGTGGCAAAACTTCGAAGGGCGAGGCTCCGCCACCTTCCCTGACAGGAGTCTCGACACTATCGGCGACGGGACAACGCTGGCGTGCCGTTTGGGCACGTGAAGCAGAATTCGAAACGCACCATCGTCCCCGCGATTGGGAGAATGCGCCATCTAGAGTTAAGGTGTCAAAGAAAAAGGCGAAGGATTAAAGATTAATCAAATCTATTTCTTAGATTGGTGTGGCATTGGAACAACGGCGGTGGCTGCTGCGGAGGTGAAAATTCAAGATTTTTGCAGGACATTTTTTGCATCAAAAATCAGGAGAATTAGATAGCTCACCCCTGTCCAATAGACGTGGTGCCGGGGCTGGTGCATGTGGGGATATCAGCGGTCGCTCCAATTTAGGGTCCATGGTTCTTTGTAAAGTGTGAACAGTCGTATTTTATTGAGTCTCAATACTACAGTTTCCATATCAATTGTGGTATTTTCCGTATTGAGATGTCGGAGGCGTGGTGGGCGAGTCGTGGCGGAACTACATTCGTCTTAACTTTTGTTTTATTGGTATGAAGTCCTTTGTTGATTATTCAGTGGTGTTTGTCGCAGATTCGCCAAGGTGGGGAGCAAGGCGACGCAGGTTCGATTTCGATCGCCCTGCCGTCGCGGTGGCGGGAGCGACGACGGCGAAGCCGATGCGGCCGCGGCGGACGCCGACCAGTCGCAGCCGCGGTGGATATGGTACTGACCCGGAGCGTCATCCTGCGCCACGTCGAGCGGATGGCAGGATACGACGGAATCGACTACCGACGATGATGGCGATCATCGCGACACCGACAACGAACATGTGGAGATTGGGAATTTCGACAAATTGAGGAAGACGCCGCCGCAAACGATGCGGCGGGAAATCACAAGGAGGTTCGACTACGACGGCGTGGGGAGGGGAGGAGGACGAGGATTCCATCATTGTCGTCATCGATGTCGAAAACGACGGCGCAAAATCGCCAAGTGGTAATTGTCATTGTTGTCGCTGGACTACGCCGACGCGAGCGCCAACGCCGTCGCGGCGCCAACCATCCCGAGGATAATCCGATACAGATATGGCTGTGCTCTCCAGTCCTGTGTCGGGATGCTCGCCGGGACGGCGCAGCAGGCGGCGCTCAACCCGGCCGTGAGAGTCTCGGACTACGGCGTGCTCTTCGTGGCGTTCACGTACACGGCGACGACGAACCTCGTGGCCGCGGCCGCGAGGGAGGACAGGCACGACGCGACCGCGGCAGTAGCGACATCGAACACTACGACGAGCGGCGCGATGATGACGACGATTGACGATGCCGACGTCCGGCGGTCAACTCCGCATCGGCCGAGGACAACGAGGACGCTCGTGACCGCCCTTAGGCTCGCGTCCGGGGGCGAGTTGCACCTACCACCGCTTCGGCTGCCGTCAAAGAAGAGCCATGGTCACCATACCTCCACTCTCTTTGCCCCACCTCCACATTGAACAATTTTACTTGATAATTTGTTATATTTCAATTTAGTGTGTAGCCATCAGCCTCTGTCAAAGACAACAAAGGAGATGAGGGCCAACTCAAACAAGAAAAAAAGACGGTTATTACAACTGATGGAAACCCGACTGTCACTTCCACCTAAGAGGGTACGTAGCAGAGGTACCCCCATTTATATGCCATAGTTGTCATTCTCCTCATTTATTTAACTCTAACTTATGACGCTGTCACAAATGGTGGTTGACAAGGTGTGGCAATAACAGCAACAACTGGTGGCAGAGGCAGTAACATCATTGTTTCCCCTCTTCACCCTTAGCGCCGAGTCCACATTTCTAGTCAAAACAGGGCAAGGAATATTTGTGAACTGTTTGCTCTTTCTGCAAATATGAATGTCTTGGGTATTTTACCCCAGTAAACTTGTTCTCTGAACAAACAAATTATCTCGTAGAACTAGTAGTTAACAGAAATGTTAAAGTACAACATGCTATGGGCCTAACTAACTAAACGAACTCTTGTGGTTATTTCATTTATTATTCTCTTTACAATGTCCACTTTTACTACAAATCCCTTCGTTCTAAAACACATACCACATGTTTTTTTCACAACGTCTTCAATCAACAGCTAAGAGACCACAAATATAGGCTGAATGCCATAGGATAGGTATTGCCTGGCATCAAACAAGCTTAAGCATTACGCTTTGAAGTTTGCAACTTCTTCAAATGAGTTACCAATTCTTGCTCTCTTCCCTCATAGGCCGCCAGCAACTCCTCTGCGCTCTTTCCAGGCTTGAGCTCGTCGCATAGGCTCGTTACCTCTGCAATAGTAGCCGCCTTGCTGGCCTTCAGTGCTGCAGCACTCTCTTGCTTGGACTTCATCTTCTGCAGATTCTTCAACAGTTCCTCTTCCCGGCCTTCGTAACTAGCTAGCATCTCATCTGCGTTCTTGGGGAGTTTCAGTTCCCCGCACAGGCTTGTTACCTCAGCAATAGTATCCGCCTTGCTGGCCTTCAGTTCTGCGGCCATATCATTCTTGGCCTTCATCTTCTGCAGATTCTTCAACAATTCCTCCTCTCGGCCTTCGTAACCGGATATCATATCGTCCGCAGTCTTGGGAAGTGTGAGTTGGTCGCATATGATTCTTATCTCAGCGATGGTAGCCTCCTTCTTGGCCAACTGCGATGCGGACAAATCCTTCTTGGACTTCAACTTCCTGAGATTTGCCAACAATACCTCCTCTCGGCCTTGGTAACTAGCCAACGTCTCATCCGCACTCTTGGGAGCATCCAATTCGGCCACAAGATCCTCAATCTCCGCCTTGATCTCTGAATCCCTCAACTTCTTGGTGCTCATCTTTTTGAGGTTCGTCAATAATACCCCCTCCCGTCCTTTGTAAGTCTCAAGCATTTCGTCAGCACTCCTGGGAACAGCCAACTCATCGACAAGCACCTTTATCGCAGCAATGGTCGCAACCTCCTCAGCTTTCTTGGCCTTCATCTTGTTCAAATTCTTGAGCAACTCTTTCTCTCTTCCTTCGTAAGTGGACAATAAATCATCTGGACTCTTGGGGATTTGCAATTCCTCGACAAGGGCGACAACCTCGGCGCGCATTGCCTTCTTCTCCTCAACAGACTGAGATAACAAATCATGTTAAGCAAATGGCTCTTTTGTGTAGCACGAGAGAAAAAAATTCACGACGACGTACCTGTTGCTTGAACGAAAGCCTTCTCAGATTTTTCAACAGCTCATCTTCACGTCCCTTGTACGATGACAGCAACTCGTCGGGAGACTTGGGGGAATTGACTTTGTCGCACAGGTCGGCCACTTCGGCACGGATTGCATCATTCTTGTCTTGCAAGGCCTTCATCTTCCTCAGATTCTTCAACAAATCGGCCTCGCGGCCAGCATACGCCTTCAACAATTCATCCGCGCTCTTGGGTGACTTTGTCTCCTCAACGAGTATTCTAATCTCTTGCTCAAGTTCCGCCGGGCTAAGTTGTCAGTGACAATTTGACAATGAAAGCATGACGAAGAGGAACATTGTTTCGTGAGAAAAAAAAGCAGAAAATTTCTTTGGGGCACATGATACTTAGGCACAACGAAGTCTAAGAGAAGATAATGTTCTTACTCGGATGGTACCTTGGCATAAACGACGGCACCCGCGGCGCCCATGGCAGCAAGTGAACTCCCGGCAGTTGACCTGTTGACCTCAGCGGGGTCGTAAAAATCGTCACCTCCCTTCGAGGCCCGACTCGCCTCGAGTTGGCGAACGTACTCGATGCGCTCCGCATCCTGGCCCTTGCGATACTTCGCGTACCCAGCAACAATCGCAACAGGAAGGAGGATCACTGCTAAGACGATGAAGACGATGGCGATGGCGCTGAGACCGGTGCTCTCTGGCTCCGCCACAACGGGCTCCTCCGTGACGATAGGATCTACTACAGGTGGAACTGTGACAGTTTCCTCCGGAGCTGCGGTTGAGTCGGTGGTTCCCTCAGTAGTACCTTTGCCGGGACTACCAAGTCCTAGGATGAAGGTGTCGGGATAATCAGTCTTGACGGTATCATAGAGTGTTCCATCGGCTATTTTGGCCGACATCTCTTCTGAGTATGAGGTCGCAGTTTCCGCGCCCAAGTCTGCGGTTAGGACCGTAAATTTGAAGTTAACGCAGGTTGCCCCCTCCTCGGCATATGCCAAGTCAGCGGGGCAGGCTGAATAATAGTCAGAGAGAGAAAAAAGAATGACGTTAGCAAAGCATGGTAACGTGCACAATGGATGGTGTTGAAAGAAATAACATTAGTCAATCCGAACTTGTTGAACTCACCAATATCAGTCACCTCCACCGGGTCCATCGTCAGTGACTGCAACGCGCGCTTCGAAGCACGGAGACCCCTGACCTTCCTCACTGATTCTGCAGTCAAAATTTCATTCGACACGGTTTGGAATCCCTGGATGATATGACCCAATATATCATTGGAGCCTTCGTTTGCCGAGATTTCTGCGGCGTCGAAATCTGCGACAACACCTGGAATGTTGAAGATGATGGGCTCACTGGCCACCCCCGGAGGCTCAGTAGCGCCAGCCGCCACCGGAGAGGGCGTCGCACCCGGCGCGGCCACGGGAGCCGTCGTCTCCTCAAAAATCACAGATGCCAAGAGATTACACAAGTCCGCCTTGTACGCGTCGACGGCGGGGTCTCCGACGGTTGTAAGGACCGAGAGGGGGATCTCGGCATCGTCCCCCGAGCAGCAATCCTCTCCCATACCCAGACTCACGCACGAGCACGCCAGCGAGGAGAAGACCATCTTATCATCGAAGGCCAAGTCGGAGTAGGACGTCGCGACGGTGGTCAGGCCGAGACTCGAGAGCACCGCGAAGTACTCGTCCGAGGATAGTCCCCCGGACGCGTCGGCGTCGAAGGCGCTGCCGCCGGCGAGCCAGACATCGCACTCTTCGGGGGTGTATGTGGGCACGGTGTCCGCGATCTGAAGACGACGGGCGTGCGCGATTTGGAATGAAACGGCAACGAATGCCGCTAGTAGCTTCATGGTGTGAGATTTGGCTGTTGCCTTGCGTCCTCAAACTCCCTTATTGTTCGTCAATTGCTTCTTCGTCGACTTCGACTTCGACTTCGACTTCGACTTCGACTACGACTTCGACTTCGACTTCGACTTGACTTCGACTTCGACTTGCCACTAGATCAATGGACCTATGAAACGATCGATTTATGTCTACCTGCGCATTAATCCCTCTGGTCTCTCAATACACATCATAGGCGGTGGTGGGGACCTTCCTCCTCTCGATGCTGGGGCTCAGTGGAGGAGGAGCCCTCAAGAGGTTCTAGGCATTCGACCGGAAGATGAGCCCGTCCCAAAATTGTCCAGAATATGCACCAATTTACGCGCGCTTCCCGAATAAGTATTGAGTTCCTCTTTTAGTGCAAGTCGAAGGCGGACATCCCGCCGAAAGTTGAACTGCCCAGTCAGTCTGAACGGATCGCATTCTCGAATAATATTGACCTTTCTTTGAATTTTCTGTGTAGGAATAAGTAAGTACGCTCAATGAATTGTTGTGACGATGAGATCTCGTCTCTACAAGATAAAAGTGACGTGTATCGTGTGGCGTGGGTTCAGCCCGCCCCTCTTTCTCTTTTCTGTGTTAGAGTGGGCGGAGCTCTCTCTACATTCAGTGTAGGTTTAATATCTTATGATTTTTTGTCCACGATGTTGAAGATACATAGAAATACTGTTGGCGAGCTCTTCAGCTCCAATTGTGGCATCTCACTGTTGCTTGCACGATGAGCTGAGTAGAGGGTCCATTTCGGGTCCCGAAAGATAATCAGTTTTTGGCTTCGGTCTACCATGAGTTAGCTAGCTGAACATAGTTATTTGGTGGTGTTCTTTGTTATGCAACGAATTCTTCGACCATGGCGGCCGCCGGGGCGATGAGGAGCATGCACTCACCCTATGGCAGCATCTTGTGGCTTCAAGTGAAGCCCAAGATGTTCTCCATCGGGTGTTGCGTCCCACATTGCACCGCAGCATCCACATGGTGCTCAAATTTGCTAGCGATTGAGGTGTATTTTTTGTCATTGTCGAATTCATTGTTGGCCACAACCATAGGCTAAAAACAATATGGTCATAATTAATTAAAACTCGGCTATTCAATTGTTCTTATATTTGTTATAAACCTAATCATATACCATGGGTATGGGCACCCGCCGTTGACAATGGATGCCGTTTCGGACGGCGGTCGAGCGATTCCTCGGAAAAACATGAGTAGCCATATAATTAAATTAATTACACGCTTAATTTATCGATTTGTATAAAACCCCACAACAGCGCCCTTGGCCAACCCCTTCGGAAGGCCGCCCTTATGTTGAAGTGGGGAGATCCATCTAATCTACGCTGTAGGAGTAGGGGGAGCAAACGGCTCCACCATGGTGGTGATGTTTGTGGAATCCATAGTTGTGTTGGGGGGTCGAAGGGCCTTTCCGTACTATTCCTACTGTAGGAATCCTTTAGGGCGGGAGTTTTTTGTTCCCGCCAGAACCCTTATAAAGGTTAGCTGTTAAATGAATGAAACCTCAGCATGTGTGTGCTGTAAACAGGTGGGTCTAGCCTGCACATAGTTTATTGGGATCTGTCTGCAGTCTGCACACGAGGTACACTTTACACGAGCCTGTATGGGTCTTTTTACAGAACACAATGAAAAACACTCATTTAACTAAATACTAGGCAAGGGGTGGGTGTAGAAAAGAATTCTTTTTGACTGCCATGACAATGGACACAGACACAGCACTGACACATATGATAGAAGTGACAAAATAATAGTCCATAGTATTGTAGACAATTCATTGTCATTTATTAAGTAACGTTTAACGTTTGGCAGTTCTGTTCCTTCTTGCCATCTCATCCTCATTGCTGAGAAGCTGGAAACCTATTGCTGACACAAAAACTATAACAAAACAAGACCTTAATAAAACTTATTGTACCAAACGCCAAAAGTGCAGCACCAAAATGCAACTCAGTTTAGGTGTGCACTTCCCGAATAAGTATTGGTGTCGAGTTCCTCCATAAGGGTAAGTCTTTTATGTGGAAGCCACCAAAACTTGAATTGGTGCCCCATTGGTATTCTTACTGAATGGACCGATGAGTGTAGAGTAGATTACCTTCACAGATATTCATATTCAATGGATCTTTCATTGTGATTTTGTGTGTTGGAATACTTATTGTGAGTGAATCTCATATTTACAATTACAAGATTTTATGTATCTCTATCTATTACTGCCTGATGTTTTGTGGCTCCACCCTCATTTCTCTTTTCTTTTTGTTACATGTTTACACAGGGTCATCACATCACCACAAATATTCAATTGGTGCAAATAGGAATGAATGGGTGAGAGGATGCTTCTAAAACTTGCTAAACAATTTTGGGCACTGTTTTGTGGTACATCCTCTGACCTAAACACACACAGGGCCGTGGCATTTTTGATAAGTATGGATGACATCATTTGACGTCATGAACATGTGATGGAGTACGTATAGACCGGGGTTTAAGAAACACCTAATGTTCCAGGATGTGACAGCTAAATATTG
>JALLOS010000072.1:0-18811 GCA_036939435.1 Stephanodiscus minutulus
GGCCGAAATGGCATCCATCGTTGACGGCGGGCGCCCAAACAATATGAATAGACTAACTACATAGTAATGAACAACTCTACGTCTCGGTTTTAGTTCAAATGAATTATTGCTATGTTATTTAGCTACTGTTGTGGGCGACAATGAAATTGGCGAAGACAAAAATGAAGGCAAATTGCTGGCAATTTCGATTGCCATGGCGATGCAGTGGTACGACGCGGGGCGCATTGCCCGATAGAGCACGTCCAGGGCTTCACTGAAAGCTACTGGATGCCGCCATCGGGCAAGTGCCTGCGCCGTATTGCCCCGGCAGCCGCCATGTTCAATGAATTTGTTGAAACAACACAAAACACTAACAAAACACAACTTTTACCTAGCAACTACTTACGGTACATTTTGAGCGCTGGTTAATAGTAAAAATTTCATACCACAAAACAAACGTCGTCAAAAATGGTGGCCGAAACGGCATCCATCATCGACGGCGGGCACCCATATTACACGAATAGACGAGCTTCTTTGGTGAGTAGTAACTTCAATGATTGTTGTCCGTTGGTAGCGTTTGATAGCTAGAAAGATAGCTGGGCTCTTAGGCTTAAATCGTGTTGTTCAACCTTTCTACGCAGCTTGTCGCTATGATGAGCTGATTAGAGGGTTCGTTTTGTTCCTTTTGATCGCTAGTTTTGGAGACTGTGTATCAGAACGCCACAACTCGATTGATATGGGGCGAATACTTGCCCTATGGTGGCGTCCAGTGTGGCATCTAGGGTAGCCCTAGACCTGCCCTGTTGAGCGATGCGCGCCGTATCACACCGGCACATCATCATGGCTATTGAAATGACCAGCGAAGGAGATTTATTTTTTGCCATTGTCGATTTTATGTCTTGCATAACCCTAGCTAAATGATCATGTTATGGTCAATATAAATTAAATACGAGTTACACCGCCGCTACTTATTACCATGTTTAGATTTAGCTCTTATGATATGGCTGCCTGCTGACGATAATCCGACGGGCAAGCTCAATTTCAATAACACATAGAGGTAGCTACACTAAAAATAAATTAATTTCTAATTCACTTTAAAATTTTATATTAAAACCTGCAACGGCGCCCACGTCCAACCCCTTGCGAAGAGGCTCATGGGGGTGTGGTATGTCCGTCCATCAAAACCATGCCGCTTGACGGGAAAATGGCTCATTGTGGTGAGAATTTTTGTGCGATTTGTGTTTCGCTAGCAAAAAAGTTTTCCGAGGGGGAGTTTTTCATTCCCGCCGGAACGCACTTAGGTGTTAAGCTGTTAACCGATGAGCATTATTCTTAGGTATTCAGTAATATGATGCATCCACCACAGGTAATCTGTTGGTGAACCTGCCAGCTCCTACTAAGTTAGCCCCACCTAAATATCCTCTGATGGGTCTCCTGCTACAGCAGGTGTGCCTGTGGCTCATTGTACATGGTGTTGAGCCGCTCTTTAGGCTTACCGCTAAGCATTGCCCCATCCATGAGCATAGTAGTGTTCAATATTGAATTCCTACCGGAAAAACCATGTGAATCCCCCCGAAAAATCCTAATGATTTGCCAACCTCTGTGAAGCATTCTTGATGAAACGTCTAGATTTGCTTACCCCCCTGTAAAGCCCCGCCCCTCACTCTCACTCACTTGTTCTGCTGATACGAGTCTACATATGTGGGTACCAGTGGGTCCCTTCCCAACAAAGTCTTTTATATACATGCCAGTACCGGAGACCATAAGTTCAAAGTGGGCCCATTACCCCACCCTATGAGAAGAAGGCTTCTAGAGGGGAGAGGGGGTAGTGCCTCTTTTTTGGCTCTCTCTTTTTTTTATCCTTGTTTTGCCACATCATCACATGATGATGATGATGTCAAAATAAACGTCATACTGACGTTACATGGAGTACTCTAGAAGAGAAGATGTTCTGGATTTGGTGTTGTTCGAGATGACAATGATGTCAAAGTAGACGTCATACTGACATTTTACATAATGAACTGTATGGAGGATATTGTTCGAGCTGACGCTGACGTCAAAATTGACGTCTTACTGACGTTACACATCATAATGACGTGGAACAGAACGCACGTTGGAGTCAAACGTGGGAATACGTTCAAAGGTTTGGTTGTGATGTGCTGTGCCTCGCGAAGAAAGAAGTAACAACTTCCCGCGCCCGGGCTTCCGAACCTCGTGCTTCACACGTTTCTTCACGTCCTTGCGTGCACTGACGTCAAAATGTCAGTGTTGACCGTCAGTTCTGACGTCAGCATTAACGGGTCTCTTCCTTCCTCCTTCCTTCCTCCCCTCCCCATGTGTTCATAAAATTTCTACATCTCACAACAACGCCCAAAATGTCAGACTCACTAGCACCGCTCACCGAGGAGGAAGTCCTCGAATGCCAGAGCAACTGGGCCGGCGCGATCAAGTCGATCACCAAGGCCTATCAGGAGGAGGGCGACTTCGTCGCGGCCGCGGCCGAGGCGGCCGGCGAGCTCTACGGATACGGACACACCAAGGTCCTCTTCAAGCCGACGAAGGCGCGCGAGTTCCCGTTCCGCCCGACGGCCGGGGAGGCGATGTCGTACTTCGTCGGGGCGAAGAACGTCGACGACGGCTACGAAGAGGACGCAGGATTCGCGATCAACGGCGGCGAGGGATGGAGCGAGGTCGTGTTCACCAACCACGGCATCGACCTCAACGGAACGACCGCCATCGCGATGGGGTCTTACGAGTTCACGAACGCTACGACCGGTGCGGTCGCGAAGGTCGAATACACTTTCGGCTACAAGCGCTGCGAGGACGGAAAGCCGAGGATTTTCCTCCACCACTCGTCTTTGCCCTTTTCGGCTTAATAATGTGCAACAGGAGGGCCGGAGGAGGAGAGGTCTAGAAAATCTGAGATCAAGTTGGCTTGATACTCGTTCCAATAGATCTTGAAGGATGGCATTGCAATTGAATCTAAGAGTTAACTAATCCCCTCGAACTCCTCAGTAACTAAGTGTATTGACTTATTTACTCATTTGTTTCTCGCGTTTGATGGATAGCTTCTCCGTCGGAACGGAATTGATGCTTGAAATCCCTGTAAATGTATGTCACGCTTCTTTATTCTATCGCTTCGCTGGAAGTGGACGATATTTCATCCACTCAGGCGGCCTCAGGAATTCACAAGGGCCAATAGAAAATGACCCTCGCGTGAGGCAGAAAATACCCTATTATGAATGCATTGATACGATATTGATTTGCTTACTTTATTCCACCCCTCTGTTCGGGACATACTGAGATCTGAGATAGGATACCGGGTCTCGCTTTTCATATTATCCTCCCGCTGTTGGCCGCGCTGCCCTCTCTGAGTTCCTCGGCAATCACATTGCTCGCCACGTCGATGACCGTCGCAGTCGCGGTCATCACCTTCGCGGACGTCGACGTCGATGATGATAATCCCGACCCCCCCCCCCCCTCCTCCTCCGCATCTCCGTCCGCCATAGTCCTCTTCAGCGGAGCGTCGAACGTGTTGAAGTACACTATCGTGACCGCCGCGAGCGCGAACATTAGCAACGCATCGCCTCGTATGTCCATGTCCAGGGTGCGTATCTTGCCGAAGAATTCGTAATCCTGATTCAAGGCCCACTCGGCCACTGGGACCATGAGGGCCGAGACGAGGTTTCCCCCCACCTGCTGCACGCTCTCCACGGCCGTCTCGTCGCACGGGTACGCCACGTCCACGGCGAGCTCGGCGTTTATGGGTTGGATGGGGCCGCACGAGAGTCCGAGTCCCAGGAGAGCGGCAACGAGCAATACGGGTTCGTTCCCGAGCATGTGATCCGTGAGTCCCAGAGGCACGATGAAGAACATGGTCGCGAGGAGGCACGCCAACGTGACCGGCTTGTACTTCTTCGTCTCGTCGACGTACCCACCGATGAAGATCCCCCCGAGGAGTATCGCGAGCTCGAATCCGGCACCCGCGAGGTCTATCCCCAGCTGGTCGGTGATCCCCCCCCTCTCCATGACCTCGCCAATGAACGTCCCGACTATGTTGGTTATGGATATGGAGCATATGAACGCCGCGAGAGGCACGCGGAACCCCTTAGTCTCGAACAATAATTTCTTCACCGAATCGAGGAAGGGTGGCTCCTTCTCCCCCCTCATCATCTTTTCGATCTCGCTGTAGCTCGGCGGACTCGGCGGCCTGTCCTCGAACTGCAGCATCGTCCCCAGCGTCACCGCACCGCACAACAGCGTGATCAGGCCGAAGTAGTCGTGTATGCCCGCCTCGCTCCTCGCCATGTGCCCCCCCACGAGGAACGCCACGGCGATGCCGATCTGGTTGAAGTTCAGCGCGGTCGCCGTGGCGCTCGCCCTCTCGTCGCTCGCGAACCAGGTGGCGCTGAGGGTGGGGGGGGTGCACTGGAAGTAGGGTTGGGCGAACCCCACGAGGACGGTCCCGGCGACGAGGAGGGCGTACGGTTCGAGGCCGGCGGCGCGGGACGCCTCCGTGAGGGTCACGTCGGACGCGACGTCGGCCGCGTTCGCGACCCAGTCCAGGCCGTCGATCCCGCGCAGCCACGCGGGCGACACCAAGTCCGGCACGCCGCTCCGCAGCAGGCACCCTAGCGTCATGATCGCCGCGGCACCCTTGATGCTCGTTTCCATCCCGAATTTCGCGACGACGTCCGTGACCAGGAAACAGCTGGCAACGTTCGTGAACAGGAATATGTCGATGAGGTTCGCGGCATTCGCGCCGGGATACGCGGCCTCGAATCCGCCCGGCGAGGCGGCGATGGAGAAGCATATCCAATCCGACAGCAGCGCGAGGAGGCTGAGATACGCGAGTTGCGTCCAACGCTGGGGGTAGACCTTCGGCTCCACGGGATACCTGGGATTGGCGTCGCCGTCGCCGTAGTTGTCGCTCTCGTCGTCGCCGACGTTCGAGAATTTCCCGTCGACGCGGGTGGACGACGACCACGAGGACGACGACGACGACGACGACGTCATCGGCGAAGGATGTCGTGGAAATGTCACGGAAGAATCGCGCGAGCGAGACGGCGGGGATCTCGGCATATCGTTCGGTCGTCCCGAGGACGATTGCGGACGCATCATCGCATTGCCCGTCGTCGCCGGTCGAACGAATGCCCAAGCGCACGACGAGGACGACGGCGACGGCGGCGACGACGACGACGACGACGAGGCATAGAGCGCGATCGCTCCCGCCATCGCCATCCTCCCTGCCACCGTAGTGGAGCTCGACGACGACCGGCCCCTCGTCCTGGAGACGACCATTGTGTTCGCGCCCGCGGATCTTCGACCCCGCATCGATTCCTTCGCGTGTGAATTATCCGATCGAGTCATCTCCGTCGCGTGTGTATGCGAATTTCCTCCGGAGCTATCGCAACCTCTTCTGATCGAAGTGCGGGGCAACACTTTAGAGACGATTGGATGGTGGCTTCGGTGATACAGAAGTTTGAGGGATAATTGGACCAATATTTTGATGCATCGTGTTCCTCCCTGCTCCCTAAAATACCTCTATGGTTGGTGATAGTAGATACCTACTCATTCGTCTCGGCATCGGCGGGCTTTTCTTCCGCCTCGCTCACGTACAACAGTTGAAGGATTTTCTTCAAACCTCAACTAACCTGACGTTCTTCTGGGAAAAAATAATTGACAGGTTCTTTCTGTCGAATGACGTCACACATCACCACACAGGGGGCATTCTCTCTTCTCATTTTTTGTGTGAAAACACAATGAACCATACATACCATGACCATGGCGGCAGCTGTCGTCACGGCCGCCTTATTGCCCAGCGTAAAACTACACACAAAACACTCTCAACCGTAGCGGCCGCCGTCGTCCCATGGCTGCCTTGGTTCCAACCCAGCCGGCGCTGATGCGTACATATCAATCAGCCAAGACCATTGACTGTCATTTCTGCCAGGGGAGGACATGGTAGGCAGTGTCGGGATGCCGCTACGGTAGTCGGGCGGACACCATCGTGCTTGCGAGTGGTTGTGAGGTTGGTAGCTAGCTACGTAATTAGAAAAATCCGTACACGAACAGTTTTTGGACGCTGTTGCAGGGGCAGGGGGGGGTAGAAGTACGAAACTACCTTATTGACTTAGCTGAAGTACATTGACCGCCTCTAATTACCAAAAATGGATGCGGATCATAGATAATGTGTGGGTCAAAGGAACCGAGAGGATAACAACGGGGGGGGGGCTCCAATCTCTCTTTCTGCCCATCTTGCTGTCTCTGACACCAACAGACAGACACTGATGCCCTAATTTTTATTCCTACATAGGCTCTAAAACAAGCCACGGTATTATTCTCATGGTAGTGACTATTTTGCACAATATGTACAACCACCAACCAGGGTGAGCAATTTTTCAAAGCACAGAGGCAGAGTAGCTAGTAGAAAAAAAATTAGGTACATGATTTTACTACAACCAGTGTCCTTGAGTCACTTTGTGTGTCAAACACTAAAGACAAATCAATCAGAGCTGGGGTGGTGGGGAAGACAATTGTAATCACAGGCTGATCATCTTCCTCTTTCCCAGACTTGGTTGCAGATCAGACTTTTCCTCCTAAATTACCTCAGGTTGATTGCACTGGGTCAGTTGCAATAAGATGCTGGTGGAATACCCAACCAATTCTACCCTCTCTGATGACAAGTCAATCTGCCACTTCATCGAAGGGGGTGAGGAGTGTCATACTATCCCCTGGTATGGTGCAAGCCTGGGTGGCCCAAAAACTCTCAAACGTAACATTTTAAGAGTTTTTCAATGTCTGATTTTACAAATATTTAAGGTGATATGACACATCATAGAAAACGAGTCTTATAACAATAAAGTGCTGGTTTAACCACCCCAACAACGTATTCTGCCATATTATTTAGGTGCTTTTCATCAGATTGATGTGTCATACCCGTATTGTTATTAGGGCAACTCTAGCTTTTTTCACAATTTGACGATGAAATATACCCCCAAAATCAGGAGTAGGTATGTCCGATTGATGCTATCGGAGCGAGTGCTCACCCGACGGCGGCGTTTAGTGGCTTTTATGAAAGCCCTGGACCTCCTCCAGCGGGCAATGTGCGCGGTATAGTACCCAACGCACCGCCACAGCCATCAAAATGGCCAGCAAAGTGAGTACGTTTTGCATCGTTGTGTTGTTGATTGTCGCCCCGGTGGCCGCCAGGGTGATACGGAGCGAGCAGTCACCCGATGGCAGCATCCAGTGGCTTCCGGAGTAGGCTTGGACATGCTGAATCGGGTGATGCACTCCGTATTGCTTCAATGCACCCCCGTGACCATCAAAATGGCCCGCGACGGAGTTACATTTGTTCGCCGCCGCCGCCTTTTTTGATTGCTGTGATTGTAGCCTAAATCCATGTTATGGCCCATTAAAATAAATAGTGAGCTAGCTTAATGTTCTTTACTACGCTATCGGCTTTTTGGCTTGTTCGTACCTTATTGGCCGCCGCCAACGACAATGGCCGCCGTTTCGGCCACCATTGTCGCCGGCGGATGAGACAGAATTCAATTAAACATAGAGGTCAACATAAATAAATAATTGCTACATTAATGTAATGAATCAAACAAAATCCTTCAATGGCAGCCACGGAAAAGGTATGCTTAAGGCCGCCAACCCCTCTAGCGGCGTGGATTCATCAAATCCACGCTGCTGGAGGGGTTGGTGGCTTCACCACCATACCATGGTGGTGGTGTTTGTTAGGGAAGTTATGAATTTTGTATGATTTCTGAGTCGTGACTCATCAGTCGGACTTGTTGTCCCTACGTTTTAGAGGTGTTACATAGGGAGCCACCATCGTGCAGATGCATAAATCACAATCAGTCATGCAAGAATAGATGGTAAAGGAGTAGTGACAGCTAAGTTCAGTGTTCGGGTGTCAACTAGAAAGCACAACAGCTGCACACACAATGAGGAGGAAAGGGCAAATTCACTGCTAGGGAACATAGGACTGCCAATGATAGCTGGCAGGATTATATTGTACAGTGAAATACACAAAACAAAACAAAATAAATTATGGAAAATAGTGAAAATCTACACACAATTGAAAAGTGGCTTTTTATTTGCCACACCGTAAATTCTTGCCTCGTGTTGGTCACACCTGAGAGTTTGTACTGGAAATCTACACACATATGGTTTTTTGCCATTAAAATATACACGCTTTTGATTTTGTTTATCTGTATATCACACTGCCGTCGACTTGTCTATAGGTTTATCACACATTGGTTGCTCGTATATTAGTGTATCACACGTAAGAGAAAATACAATGAAAATATACACACCTTCCGATTTTAGTCATAGAAATATCACACCTTCGTATTGCCATGCTTCCTGCAGTCGAGTTATTTTTTTTGGCGAACAATCTGATATTCCCTTACCATCAAGTGCTGGTGAAACACACACACCCACAACCAACATAAAATTCATTCATCACACATTCGCCATTGCGTCATCAGCCGCAGTAGCAGCACAGTAACCAACCTCCATCTGCTCTAACAATGCCCTCATCCAAGAAGACATCTGATGGCAACGTTGGCTCAGCAGGCACAAGAAAGAGCACCAGACCGAAAAAATCAGTGGTCGGAGGGGGTATTGTGCTGGCCGCTGCTCACTCCGCAGCAGACAAGAACTCTGCCCGCTCCGCAGCAGAAGACAACAAGAAGAAATCATCAGTGTCTACAGCACCAAAGAGGACCAGCCGCCACAATCCATCCATCACCACAGCTGCAGCCCCCTCCCCCTCAACAGCTTCTAAGGATAAAACGACCCTCAGCACCGATGATGCAGAAATCGTCATCCCCCAAAAATCATCAATCGATAATGTGACTACGACGCCACCACCCGCAACACGAACGACAACACTATGGTCCAGGGGGAAGCAAGTGAAAAAGCTCACCACTCTAGCATCTATGGGGCATAATCATAGCAAATCGCCAACAGATTCTGTTGCAGCTGCAGCAACCACGTTGGTGTATCAGAAGACTTACGGTTCCAGCAATGATAATCAAGACGAGGATGATGACAGTGAATCGGTTTCGGTTGTTGATGTCTCTTCTGGCGATGAGGATTATTCAGACGCAATTGATAACGAGGGTGGCAAGGGTGGCAAGAATGACGATGACGATTACAAGCTTGACGGCTTGTTTTATTCAGATGATGAAGCCTTCCTTTTCGAAAATCTTGGTGACTCTGAAGACGAAACTCGAACGTCATTTCCGAAGGACACCGACCGAAGGTATATCAGTGGTCCTCAGAAACCAGACGTGAGTTTCATGACTGAATCAGAAGGAGCGGCTGTCTTACGAGCATACACAAAGAAGCGGAAGGCGCACACAGACAAGGAGCGTCTCCATCGCGCAAAGCTAGTCAAGTCAAAGACCAATACTTCCAAATTGTTTACGGGACCTTCATGCGATCAACTCCGAACAATGAAGGTGGTTGAGAACAATCGTTTGAATGAAAACCATACCTTCAAAGTTAAGGAGACCTTCTATCTTCGTATTGCCGAAGAGGCGAATCTCCGATGTATCAAGATGAAGGTAGTTCGCAGTGACGATATGAACCTCATTGTTGCGGGGCTTGATTTCTATGTCAATGGTACTTATATTGAGAAAGTTGGTTGGAAGGTTCATGTTGCTATCTGCCGTGAAGGTGATGATATCCTTAAGATTCCACCAAAGGACAAAATTGATCCTGACGATAAGGTTTCTGCACGTACGCCTTTCCGCTCTAAGTGGTTTGCTCCCATAATTCAAGGAGCGGTGTTAGAGAATCCCGGAGCTTCGTACAGTGTTTTGAAGGAAATGATTCGTCCATATGCAAATGATTACGCCATTACGGATAGTCTAGTGCAACAATCACGAGACTCTGTTAAGGTCAAACTATTTGGAACGCCCGAAGTGAACGTGAAGCACGCCACAGGAGTATCTGATACGGAGGTGAGTGAGTTCCGTAAGTGTGTGGGGTGGGGGCACGCTGGCTCAATGGCATCTCAACAATATTCCAATGCATAGACTGCCCGTAATTGTATTGGAAGATAGCACGTTACATCCGAATTTCGGGCTACTGGTTTGGTTGATGGTGGCAGACTCTAAGGTAAGTTTTCTATTTAATAACTCTTCAACTGAATGGACCTGCGCCTAACAAGCTTTGGTATTCGTTCCAAATCTCTGTAGGGGTACTTTCCCTCCATGTCTTTACTCAAGAGGGTGATGCAGGTGGTATTCGAGCTAGCATCATGTGCACGGCAAGATGATCCATCTGGAGTTGAAGGTATCGAGAAGTTTGATACTCCCAAACTACCGACCTATCTTTCATTGAAGACTCCAACGTCACAACTGTTTCCTCGTCGACATCCATCCGTCGATTCTTGTGACGTGTTCATAAGATCGATGCTGCTCCGCGCCCAATACGGAGGTATGAAGTGCGATGTGCAAATGCTCCATTCGTATGCCGTGACTTGGTTGCAGAGATTCCGGACAATGGTCGTCCCTGCCGACGCGCTCGCCGTTTTAGCCTCGGAGTCATCATCGCGACCCATCTATTGGTGGGACATCCCGGGGATTCTCCACGTAAAAGCACGTGAGAAGAGCGCCGAGCTTGTCACGTCCGCTATCGTATGTCTTGGAGGTCTACCCAAGTTGTACTTAGCCGATGTATGCTGCGCGGGCATAGATTTTCATTGCTCTGGGGTCGTCGAGCATTTGTTGTCTAGGAGTGAAGTATTTTCGCCTCTCCGTGAAAGATTGGCACCACCGAAGGAAGAAGACCCACGGGCGTGGATGGCAGGACAGCTCAAAAGCATGATTTGGAATCATAGCTCCGGAATCAACCACAGGCGATACGGATAGTAGGAATATGGATGTTCCGCTCCTAAAGGCAGCATGGGAGAATGTTGTCAGATCATCTTTTGATTGCTACACGAAGAAATTCGTGATGGATAGACTCGCCTAAAACAGTGACAACAAATAACATATATCATGAATGCCTATACAATAGCAGTCAATGGAAGTTGCGAGATATGTTATATTGTTAGTAGCGCATTGTAACACACCACTCCTACTTCCGTGTAATTGTAAACTGATAGAATCTTTCGTTAGGGAAGAAATCCTGTCCACCAGTTCCGTTTCGTTAGTTTTTCAGGTGAGTACGACGAGCCAAGAAGAGAGTGAGAGTTAAAAGTCTTACCTTGGGATTAGATCGGTAGACTGGATCGACGAAGTAACTTTCGAAGCTGACTGCCACAACGCCATCACCGCCCACGCGCTCCCACACCGCCGCGAGAGTTGGCCCGATGAAGTCGGGCGCAAATCGCGATCCCTCGCCGATGATTTGCAGCGCTCCACCCAGCGTCGAGGGATCAAAGATACTCACTAAGCAATCGACGGAGCCCCCGCCTCCCCCGCCTCGCGACGAAACTGTTTCGTCGTCGAGCGAATCGAACACGTTGATCCCCGTCCTATCGTCGTCGTTTTTATCCCCGAGACGATAGCCGGTGCAGTAGTTCGAAGATTGGAATTGGTTCAGGATTTCGATTACGCACGGTACGGTGTCCGTCAAACTCGGACCATTCGTGCTTTGCAGCGTATCGATTGACTTCTTGGAAAGGAAATTCATCATTTCATTCAACATCCGTCTGCCGATGTTTCTAACAAACAGATCCCTACGTGCGTAGTCTTGGGATATGACAGTTGACGCAGTCCTCCATAATGCGTAACACGTAAGATCGAAGTAGTATTCATCGCGCACTAACTCTTCTTCCCACGGATGCGACGTCTTAAATGCAGATTGTACTTTGGACCTGACGGCTCTTGTTTCCTCGGAGAGGGCGGATATCGGCATTCCACTTATCCGGGCCAATTCCAAGATGGGAATGCACGATTGCAATTCGTCGTCGAGGAGTAGCGGTAGCAGTCGACCTTCGAGTTTGCGAGGCGGGTGGGGCGGCGGAGCGTTCGACACCGGCAGGTTCCCCTCTCGCTTGTTCCCCATACTTTTTCCCATCGACACGGCCGATCATAAACAGACAAAGGGATCGTTTGAGTAACATTGCATGTGAGCGAAATATTGAGATAATTCACCAATTGCATCCAGGAACGACACGGCACGCCGCGCGACATGTTGTCTCCGTCTCACTTTCACTCACAAAAGATTTCGCATGTAATACTCCAAATCGTATTCCGCCGCTCCCTTCGCGGCTGCGAATGCGGGCGATGGCGTCATAAAGAATCCCAACGGCAGGGACGATGCAAATAACGACGAAAGGAACAACCTCCTATCGTTACGATCGATCGAACGCGAATGATCGGTCGCTCCACCACCACCACCGTAGTCGACGATCTCCGATGTTGTCGTGTCGCCGTTATCGTCGAAGTCTTCGAGACCGAAGGAACCGCCGTCCGGATGAATCGTCCTTCTTGGCACGCCAGCCCCGGCGGATGCGCCGATGGGGGGGAGACTGCGGGAGGATGACATCATCGCCACCACTGCCGGGCGTAGTTTGGGCGGCACGAAGGACGCGGCGACGCAATCGGCCCAGGCTAAGAAGAGAAGCGTCGTTGTCAACGGCAGCGCCGCCCGCAGACGACGGCCGCCGATGGGCCGACATGTCGGTGGAAGGTTGTTCGCCGAGCGGGCGGGCATGCGCCAGCCGGAGAGTCGCATGACGAGGTGGTGGTTTAGCTGAGTTTGCAGGCCACGACGGCGGACAACCATCTTTTTTGTAATAGGTATTCCCCAATATCCCACAGATGGAAATAATTTTTGTAAATCCCCCAGAAGTTCCATCTTGGTATGTATTTTGCCAACCATGTAGGGGGTTGTGCACTTTNTTAGAGAATCCCGGAGCTTCGTACAGTGTTTTGAAGGAAATGATTCGTCCATATGCAAATGATTACGCCATTCCAGAATCGGAATTATGCCGTACTGGTGGACAACTGCACAATGGCGGAAGCAATATCCAGAGAACACTTACTGCAGGACGGAGATTTCAATCGAAGGTGTTAAAGCTACATCAAAGCCAGAAGACGACATAGTTTACTGCCCAGCATGGACTGCTGCAAACAAGAAAGGGCGTCCCAAGAAGAACGCTCGCATGAAGAGTATCATGGATCACATCGAGGAGTCGGCCAAGAAGAAGAGGAAGAGGAAAGTGAAGATGTTCTGCAAACATTGTCAGAAGTTCAACCACACCACAGAACAGTGCTATCTGCTTAAGAAGCCAATCATTCAGTTGGAAACAGTTGATGAGGGGGGTGGTTTAGCTGATGATGGTCGTGAAGGAATGGCATGAAGGAATGGCATGAATTATTCTGTGCATTGTGGCACAGTGCGCATTGGTAGTGTGATATTTAAATGGAAATATATGTATTGTGTGGTATTTTAATGATTACTACTGGAATGTGTGTCTTTTCAACTAAGGTTTCCACAGTGTGATATTTTCGTCTACTGAAAATGTTGGTGTGATAAATCAATAGTTTCTTAACAAAAAGCTGGAAATTTACTTAGTAAATGATCCTATGGCAAAAATGGTAATGTGTGATAAATGAATAGGGAAATTGCAAGCGTGTGATAATCTAAATGCAAGAAACCTTAGGTGTGATATTTTCATGAGCAAAATACGAAGGTGTGTGTGAAAAAATCAATTTAGCGATCGGTGNCACGATCGCTAGTTCTGGTTTTTTGTTTTTTGGGCGCTTACGGGTCCCTACCCGATGCTGCGATTTGGTGGTGCCTGCGGAAGGGGGGTGGGGGCATTCTAACAAGTGTTTAAAGAATAACTTGCTAGTTTAACCGCCCCAACACAGTATTCTTGCAAATTAGTTATGTGCTTCTCGTCAGTTTGATATGTCACACCCCTCTTTTTATTAGGGGCCAATATGTCAACTCGAGCCTTTTCACGATGAAATAGAAGAAACAACCGGTGAGGAATTGGTTATGTCAGAGCGAGTGCTTGCCCGATGATGTCGTTTAGTGGCTTTTATAAGCCATGAACCTCCTCCTCCATTGGGCGATGGGCGCAGTATCATACCGCCGCATCGCGATGGCCATCGAAATGGCCAGCAAAGTGGTTACATTTTTCATTGTTGTTTTGTTGATTGTTGCCATGGCGGCTGCCGAGGCAATATGGAGCGAGTACTCACCTGATGGCGGCATCCAGTGGCTTCAATGAAGCCCTGGCCATGCTAAATCAGGTGATGCGCTCCATATTGCTCCAATGCGTCCGCATGGCCATCAAAATGGCCTGCAGTGGAGGTAGCCGCCATCGCCTTTTTCAATTGCTGTATTTGTAGCCCGTAGCCAAGGACCATGTTATAGTCCATCAAAATATATAGTGAGCTAGATTATTGTTCTTTGATATATTATCAACTAGTTCGTACCTTATTGACTGCCATCGACAACAATGAATGCCATTTCGGCCACCATTGTCCCCGGCGGATGAGCCCAAATTTTATTAAACATAGAGGTCGATGTAAAACAATTAATTTCTACATTAATTTAATGAGTCAAACAAAATCCTTTGATGGTGGCCACGGCAAAGGTATTCACAAGGGATTCATCATCCACACCGCCGGAGAGGTTGGCAGCGTCACCACCTTAGTGGTGTTGTTTGTTTGGTAATTTGTGCTCTTTTGTGCTTTCTGACTTGTGACGCATGCTCATGAGTCAAAATACTTGTCGTACCTATTTTTTAGAGGTGTTACATAGTCAGGCTTGCACACCATAACGCATATTCCTAGCTATCAAATGTTGTCAGAGGCCAACAATTTGAGGACTTATTTACCAACAACAGATCTTGTTGAAAAAGTGGTTACATGCATGATGCATCAATTGAGGTAAAGCTGTTTAACAAGTCACGTATTTTTGTCTTTCTTGGCATTTGATAGCTAGAAATGTAGCTGAGCTCTTCAGCTCCAGTCATTGCTTCACATTTTTATTAAGCTTACAGCATCAATGACATGAGTAGAGGGTCCGGTTTTGATCAAACAGAGTAAAATCGCTGTCAACTTTGATCACCATGCAGATGCAGGGGTGCTATGTGGGGTTCATCGCCCAATGGAGTATATCCCAGGCTTCATAAGAAGCCACTGGATGCCACAATTGGGCAATTGCCGTATTTCCCCGTCGGTCGTCATGGATGATGATTTCGCTGTAAAACTCAAAACACTAACAAAAAGCTACTTTTTGCTAGCTAACTTATGGTAACTTCATCCACACAAAAATCGGGTATTTTCAGGCACACCGTAGATAAGGCTGTGATTTCTTTGAGCGTGTGCACATGTACGCATGTACGAACTTTAACCTTTTTCGGAGTTTTCGTCCGTGTGTGTCGCTCTGCAAAGTTTTTTTTTCGGATGGGTCTCTCTTTTGTCTACTTGTCCACATAAAACGTGTTTTTTTTGCGCATGTACGTGTGTGTACATTAGAAAATGACCACCGGTCTACATGTTTGCATGTCTACATGCTACACGGGTGCATATTTTCACCCAAAAAATATGCACCCGTGTAACATGTAGACATGTACACATATAGATAAAATGTGTATACATCATGTAGAGCAAAATTGCATACGAGGAACTCGAATGACCGCCTCCTCCGCCTTCCGCACTGCACAAAAATTAATAATACGTGTCGCCGCTCACATCGTTCGACCCCCCAGCTATGGATCTTTCATTGTCTATTTTTGATTTTGATTTTGGCACTGGTTTTGATGATTTTGGTGTCGATGCTTTTGATGATTATGGCGCAGACTTTCAGCGGGCTTGTCGCCTCTCTTGTTGGAATTGACATCGTCAGAACCCCTGACCTTGGACGAGGAGGTGCGCATGCAGGAGGAGGAAGTTTATCCTCGTCATACTCGCGCACGATCTCCTCCTCCTCAATCTTGATATCGCCGAAGACGACCGGCCTTCCATCGCCGTCGCGTCACCATTGCGCATTCCGTCGCCGTCACGCCGTCAATCGCTCTTGCCCTTTCCATGTCCATCGCCTGCCGCCGTCACGCTGTGCGCCACCACCGCCGCTGCCGCCGGGCCACCACAACCGCCACCGCCACCACCGTGGTCAAACTCACAGTCGTATATTGGTGAAGAATGAGGCAGCAGCATCACCACCACCGGCATACCAGCTGCCGCACCATCGTGAACACGTTTACAAGTCCAGACAACTTGGACTTATTTATCTACAGTATTTGATGTTTAGCGATTATCAAGTTGTTAGCATAAAAAATACAAGACCTTTTCGCAATATACTTACTCGCGTATTGACTCGCTCTACGTTTTTGGGAGGTGGTGAATGGTAAACAAAAATATATTATGTGGGACTAAAAACAAAGCAAGGTAAACAAAAACTGACCTTGGTACGAGTGAGGTAAACTAAAACATGTTTTGCTAGATGCGGGTAACATAAAAGTGAATAATCACGCCGGGTGGTGAGCTACCTCACCCCCCTGACGGGCCTTACCGCGGAGGTCTGCCTTGGACCCAACGCCGTGCCCTTCGACGACGCGGGTTAAGTTGGGAGAGCAAGAGCGGAGGAGCCTGATGAGCATCATCGCCGGCGGCGCGAGCGGCAACAGGCCGTCTAGACGGCAATTATCTCCGTTATCCTAATATTTCCGGGAAGAATTTATTGATGATCGCTTGGGCAGTCTCGCTGCTTCCTTTGCTCAATGGCGTATTTACCCAAATACTGTTACATATCTCCAGTCACGGGAAGGTGAGATCTTATCAGTCGATGACTGTTTAGCTCTTATCCTATGGTCTCGTGAGTTTATGATCGCGCAGGCTATGGATGCAATAGGAATAAAATATTGCAGGACAATGAGGGTAGCGTACTGTTGGAAACCAACGGTAAGGCGTCCAGTGGTAAAAGAACGCGGCATATGAATATTAGATATTTCGGTATCGCAGATCGTGTTGATAAGAAAGAAGCATAGCCGCCAAGCGGGGGGTGGGAGGCCTCGATCATTACCGGCGACGACGGCGTGCATGGCCGTCGCCCCCGATCACGAAACCCCCCTCACGTCATTCGAGTGCAGCAACGGTTGCGATAACGCCCGCTTCGATGGCTCGCATTCCGCGTTGGCGGTCGCGTACGCCCCGGCCCCGTGCTCGACCAAGACGAATTTCTTGAATGCCGAGGAGTTCCACTGTGCGCAGTACGCGCACATTGTGCCNTAACTAAATTAAGGTAAACAAAAAGGTACCCAAAAAAACGCGAAAGTGGTTTTATGGTAGGGGTATTAAAAGTGGTTTAAGTAGTAAGTACATGAGGAAACCGAAAAGCTAAAATGGGGGTATGGGGACAGACGTCCGTTTTTTTTTTTTGGGCATTTGGTGGTGCCTGCGGACGGGGGTGGGGGCGTAGAATCCATGTAATACATGATGGCCGATCATGATAGAGACTACATACCAACCGATTTTAGCTGTTACAGATCAACTCCCTTGTTGCAGGCCCCAACAACTCTCCTTTGGTGGACGGACCTGATCAGTCAAATATTTTCTCTGGGCGCATATCAGACCAACTACACAATGGCAAGCACCAGAAGCAGCAGCATTGGGGGTTACTGTAGCCGAAGCTGGTTTAGTGCATTTTGGGGAAGTCTCATCCCTGTCTCCATATATGTTTGGTCTTGGGTTCAGATTTGGACGCCATCAATTGGCAACAAGATCATAGATCGACCAAACTTGATAAGGGTACCGATACTTGACCTTGTAAATACTCATCCAGAAACTAAATGCCCCGACGGACTCTTCCTTGTCGTGGATAGCGTGAGCAACAATATTTCAAAGAAACCCATCCCCCAAACGGTTCATGTGACAAGTCGGTCTCGATGCGTGACACAGGAATTCTACGAAAACCTACAAAAATGGAAGCTGGATGGTCATTCTTTCTTTCTTCACAACCATGGAGCCATGGATCGCTTACTGTTGCGACACTGGCCTGAGTTTCCGCATTTACAAATGGTTATGCACTGCCATGTCTCAGAGGCCGCCAAGGCTGACTTGTGGCGGGCCTTGGTTCTGTGGGAATATGGGGGTATTTACACGGATATTGACAATGCACCAACTGAAGAATTCAAAGCGAGGAATTACATTGGTGAGGAAGACCAAGCATTTTTTCTTATTGAGGGCGCATTTCTTTCACAGTATTTTTATGCTGCCAAACCACGTCATCCCATAATGTATATGATTGTTCAGCATACGCTGTTACGACTCTTGAGGCTTATCAACGCTTCCAATCAGTATGTTCCCTTTGTCACGGGACCAGGGGATGTAAAAACAGCCTTTCTTCACTTCATGAGTGATCAGGGTATCCATAATGAACCAGGCGAAAATGAAAATAAACACCTCTTTGACAAGATCAAGGAAGCAGGTGTTTACACGGGCATGGACAATTGGACAGTAACAGTCCTGGGAACGGCATCAGGTTCCAATCAATATGTGGCTCGTTCCATTATCCCCCCGAATGGATGCCTTGATAGGTTGATGAATATCACAACACACTTTGACCAAATACCAATGAACACGAATGATGGCAGCTGTTTGCAGCGCATTTATTACAATGATCCACTAGCTCACATTGAGACCAGAGTAGATGAATCAAACTTAAAAAGGGTGCCGATACTTGACCTTGTAAACACTCAGGCAGAAACTAAATGCCCCAACGGACTCTTCCTTGTTGTGGATAGCGTGAGCAACAATATTTCAAAGAAACCCATCCCCCAAACGCTTCATGTGACAAGTCGGTCTCGATGCGTGACACAGGAATTCTACGAAAACCTACA